>JARYGA010049865.1:0-41083 GCA_030545235.1 Helianthus tuberosus
ATTTATTGATTTTTACCTTCAAATACCATACCGTATTGTACCGAGCATTTTCGGTGCCGGTACCTAATTTCGATGATTTTCCGGATCAGTACTTTCGGTGACGTTACCGGTACCGAGCTCATCCATATTTTAACGTGATTGCACCGTAATATCTGAACTGAAAACAACCGAATTTTCAACATATAGGACGTGTGGGTCCTATTATTATATATTAGGTTATTTAAAATCGCTTTTTTTAGGACGGAGTAACTATCCTTACCACGTCATTTTTATTTATGTTTTGATATTCGGTATATGCTTACCGTTGCTGACAAGTGTTTTGCAGTCATTGGGTCCCAGCCGTAACGTGCGGGCGTAAAATCAACTAGTTCAATTAATGTATCACAATTCACAACAAAACATGTGTCATGAAATTATCCATTTTATTCCGTATTTTACTCCTTTTTACCACATACTACTTAATTGTTTTACGGGTCATATAGCCTACGTATAGTGTTTATTTATGAAAGCAGTAGCTAACCTTAAAAACTGAATAAACAACAATTCAACAGAAACTGAAAATATATGGTTAAAACTAAATTCAGATAAAAGTATAACAATCACTTTATTCATCAGAAACATCAAAGACAAGTACAAAATATAAGTATAAACAATCACTTTTTTCATCAGAATGCGTCTGGCACATGATCCTGATTCTCCCCTCATTAATTGACACATTAGAAAAGGGTACAAATTCAATTCATACAATCACTAATATGAAGGAAATCTGCTTCTTGTAAGTATTTTCAAACAACTAGATTTAAAATCACATTCATAATATTCAACAATATAGGCACTTGAAAACTAGCAAGGCTTCATATAGAATTAATATAAAAGTATCAAACAGTTACTGAATGCATCAAAGGCAAGATAATAGAAAGTAGACATCTGAAACTATTTTCATGCTGCAACATTTGTCATCTTGACTGCTTCTTCAAAAGCATCAACGCACAGGAGAACGGTCCCCTTATTATCTGCATATGAATAACAAGAAGAGAGGTGAATGAATGATGAGAAATAAAAAGGCAAGGAAAATCTATAATCTATACTCTCTGTTAAAAGAAAAGAATACAACTCACCTTGTCGGCTTCGGCCTCTCATTGTAATGGGGATTTACAAGGTCCGGCAGAGCATCAATAGAACCCACCATAGAATTCCCCACGATATTAATAGCACTAGCTGGCCTCCCATTTACATGTGGAGATACAAGGCTCTTCACAAATATCGGTGCATCATAACGCAAACCCAATTCAACACCCCAATGATGTTCGAAAGTACTTGATAACCTTGATACATCTCCCTTCAACTGGTGAACAATATCAAGCTTCATATTATGATTATGGGGCAGCCGTTCCCACGACTCTTTTACATTGTAGCTTTTCATCATCCATAAATCGTCAAGAAAACAACAGTTTGATCGATGAAATGTGCACAGACATTCTTTGACAATTCCCAGGTAGCTACGAGTAGTACATTCATATCCTGCATCGGCAGGTTGGGGGATTTCTTTAAATTCTTCTTTGGATAAATCAAAAGAAATAATCAGTTTCTTATTATTTTGATCTTCTGCAATCCAGTGAAGTGCACCATTGCTTAGAATACCATTCGTACTAATAAATTCATACTTCACTTCTTCAATAACTCTCCAAACATCTGATTTCAAACTCATCACCTGAACGCATGTTTGATCCCAGCGTTTTACGATGACCTTGTAATCATCAGTGGATGAATCATAACCGAAACCCCAACAGCTTGTTAAATCCACATCCAGGGTTTGTAGCGGTGTCAGCTCTGTTACCTCTCCAGTCAAGGGATTGGCTACTGAAACTTCCAAATCATAAAAAGAAGTGATGCAAACCAGGCCATTGGAAGAACCAACAAGCCGATGATCATCATGGTCACAATCTACGTAAGTAACTCTTCTATGTCCAATCTCATTGTCGTTGCAATCTTCGTTGTAACTACGGTTAAGATGACGATTAGTGAAACCAGGACTTGTGATTAAAGAGTGCCATGACTTGCACACACTCTTGAAACGGATCAGATCTTTTACATCTAATCTTATCAGTATCCGCTCAACCACATCGTCATGAGCATGATCTGCCATTGAAAGTTGAAACCCTAAAAGCAATCGTAAAACAGAGTTGTAAAGGAAGGAGATAATGTTGGTGCACTTGTGTCTGTACTTTGTCTGTATTTTGTCATGATGTAAAACGATGTCTTTGTTAGTCCTGTAAGTTTGACCAAGTCAACCATCCTCCGGTTTGACTTGACCAAACAGTTAGAACATTGGTTGAAAGATGTTTAGGTCGAAGGATGTGTCATCGAAGGATAGTTTAGATCCTTCGATGAGCTCGAAAGATAAGCCTTCGATTGATGGACCTCGAAAGATGTCATCCTTCGAGGTACATGTTGATCCTTTGAGCCGTTTCAGATCGATAGATGATCTTTCGATCAGTCTATCTGATCCTTCGACCAGACCTGCTGTTACGGGTATAAATACCCATGTTGTGTGTTCATTTCAGTTTAGACACTAGAGGGAGACACTAAGAGAGTTTAGACACTCAGAGAAGTGAGAGCATTCTGTTCAGAACACACACACACGAGAGTTAGAGAGAGTTTGCAAAATACATTTGTAAACCTTGTGCTGTAACCGAACCTTTCATATGTATTAATACAAGTGGTGTTAATCGGTGAAGATTGTGTGTTGTGTTTGTGCTTGTTCTATCTCGGTTCTTGTATAAACTCTCGGTTTGCATGCTAGCTTGGATTCCGCACTCGCTAGTGTGTTGGATATAACAAGGAATAGGTTGCACCTCAACCTCCGAGGGACCTACAAGTGGTATCAGAGCCGTGGCTCTTTTCCTTGTTAAAAACCGGGTTTTTACAAGACTTTGGAGTGTTTTGGACAAAAACTCTCTTGGTTTAGAAACCGTTTTCTGTGTTTTTCTCGCATTTTCAGACGTTTAAACGTGTTCTAAACTTATCGGGTGTGTTAAGGAACGGGTTGGGTAACTTAAAAACTTGTTTTTAAGAGGTTTGGTCATCTCCGGCCAAATTCCGGCTTACTCCGGTGACCGGTTTCTGGGTAGATCTTTCGATTTTTAATATATTTTATTGTTCAAATTGCATGCAGAAGATATGGTCTGACCATACCTTCTGCCTTCTGCCGAAAGTTTCTACCAACCCATCAACTTTTCACCAACCTGTCACTTCGTGTGTCAACTGTGTCAGTGGAGATCGAAGGATATCCTTCGAAGTCGAAAGATTATCTTTCGATCAAAGGAAGTTCGACAGATTATCATCTTTCGAGCATCCTTCGAAGTCTTTGACTTATCCTTCGATTCAAGGAATCTTTTCGAAGCATACATCTTTCGGTCTACAGTTCTTTTTCGAAAGATAAGGATCCTTCGTTTGGAGAATCTTTCGAAATCATTGTTCGAAATTCAACAGTGATCTTTCGAACACTGTTGATCATTCGAACAAGTCTTGATCTTTCGATCCTTAGTCTGTTTATGTTTAACAAGTTTGTGATTTTCAGGTATTATTTTTCTTGATCAAAAATGAATTCGATGTGGGGTATTCCGGTAAATGCAGAGATGTATTTTGGTACTCCGTCTCCCGCACCGAAACAACCTATCAGAGCAACTGATATGTTCGGAAATCCATTACCTGTTCGATCTACCGGACCAACAGACATGTATGGCAATCCTATCCAAGTTCCGGTTCCTCCAAAAACAGACATGTACGGAAATCCGCTTCAACCAGTTCCTCAACCGGTGCCTCAACAGCAAACCCAAAGGCCTCCTGTGACAACTGATCTACATGGCAATCCCATTCAAGTTCCTGTTAAGCCAGCTCAGCATGGGAACCAGAACCCTTTCAGAAATGAAGGAGACCAGCAGAATCAGAACAGGAACAATGAGCGTACGTTGATACCTGTCAACAACCAAAGCCAAGCAGGACCATCAGATGCTAACCAGACACTTGTGATTCAAATAGATGAAGGTGGTGATTGGTCAATCCAGTTGAGTAGTGATGCTTCAGATGGAACAGCTTGTTTTGCTGAGGTTGTCAAGGATTTAAATCACGCCAGTGGTGGAGAATCTTCCGCCAATGGTGGTGAATCTTCTGAGGATGAAGAGTCATCTGGTTACAGCAGAAGTTCAGATGAGGAATCCTCGAGTTCAGGCAATGATCATTTGGATGACACGTCAAGTGTGTCAGTTGAAGCAGAGGTTGATGAGGTATTGGGAGACACTGCAGCAGGAACTGATAGAAGATCTATTTTGGTGGATCAAGCTGCTTATTCTTCGTCTTCTCTCCATTCAGCCGTTATGGCTAATGTCGACAGTTCGTCCAGTCAGGTATGTGTCGATGAACCCACTGCGATTAATTGCGATAATTGTGCTAGATTAAGTGTTAAATGTGCTGATATGGAGGCAAACATGTCTGAGTTGCAAGGCAAACATGATGCTTTAGAAGCTAGTTTGTTTGACTTGCAAGACAAACATGTTTCGTTGAATGCTAAGTGGTGTGAGTTGCAAAGCAAACACGAGGCTTTGCAAGACAAGTATGATGTGACATTCATTCACAACCAAAAGTTGACCATGGATCTTTCTAAGTGCACAGAAGCCAACATGTTTTATGAAAACCATGAAAAGGAATTTAAAACGATGATTGAAACTTTAAAGAAAGATAAAACCGAGCTGACAAAAATGGTTTCAAGAAAACAAACGGAAATAAACCTTTACATCAGTAGGCTTGAGATAATGCAAAAATAAATGGCTTGTGTCAAAACTGAAAGTGAGGCGATCCGACTCAAGTTAGACAGCTATTTAAGCTCTAGCTATGTGTTGGATCACATCATTGATGTTCAGAAAGAGAAACGGGATGTCACATGCATTGGTTACAAGAAATGTCCACCACCCGTGAGAAACAATTATGATGCCCTGCCTGATGAGGAATATAGAACTCACTTTGAACCATCTGTTCCTCTAGATGTTAATGAATTTGCAGCAGGACTCGGATACAAAAAGGAAGTATCATCAGAATCGGATGTGTCAGCAGATACATGTGTGTCTTCTGCTGAACCTAATCAGAATCCTCCAGTTGTGATTGAGGATACTGATTCTTCTGATGATGAATCTGATGATACTAATTCGGTAAAGTCTGATGCGGTGATCAAAGAAGAGGACATACCCCTTGAGAATCACATTCTTTGTGATCCACCTGCAAAACCGTTTGTGACTGCTACAGCCAAGTCTGTTGAATCCTCATCTGGAAGCTGTGAAAGCGTTAACTTGCTTTACACATTGATTGGATCCGATAAAATATATTCAGACAAGGATTTCCCTATCAAAAATGTCAATCAATCTTTGATTGATAAAGTTTTCGAAGATTCTACCAGTAAGTTTTTGGGAAAGTCGAGTCCAGGAGTTGTAGTAATTCAGTGTGCTCCTATCCCAAAATCCGAAGTTAGAAAGAAATATGGGAATCAAAAATTGCAAAAACAAAACAATCAACGAAAGCAAAATCACGCTGCCCAAGGAAATGGAAAAGGCAAACAGAGCCAAAACAAGAAAAAGGACAAGAAGGTAAACTTTGTGAAATCAAAGGGAACGGACACAATTGAAACGTTTGAAAACAAATCTAACTTAGATTTTCTTAAACAAGCAACTGTGTTGAAAAGAAATGAACCAAACTGTTCGAAACCTAGTACCTCGAGATCACAAAGTTCATCATCATCGGCAAGACGATCACATGATGCTTCGGGGTTTGTTGAACGAAGATCATGTTTTGAATGTGGTACAATTGGACACATAATTCGAAACTGTCCGTATCTTCATAAATTGAAAGCAAAAGTTGATGCCCCCCATGGTAACAATTACCATAAAAGATTTGTTTCACCAAAACAGGACCCTCGTCTTGTTAAACAACAAGAAGTGAAACAGAGAAAGAAACAACGGAAAAATGTTGAAAAGGTTTTAAAACCAGAGGTTATCCAAACACAGTCTGTTAAGTTAGAAGTTAAAAATGAAAAACAAACACAGATTTGGAAACCAAAACCAGTAATTGTTTCAGGGGGAGCTACATCAATTCCGAATCATCGGGAAATGGATGTTACAATTCTCGATGATGACGGTCGACCCAAGTCTGTGAAGGCTTGGGTCCCCCTCTCCAACTAATCTCTGAATGAGTGTGCAGGATGTTCCAGGAGGAACTATTGATAGTCTTAGGATTGTTGATAGTGGAGCGTCCATGCACAAGATCGGCGACATAAGGCTCCAAAATATTGTTACATCTAGGAGAATGTTGTTGCCTTTGATGGAGAGAGGAGGAAAGAATACAAAAATGTCTGATAAAAGAATGTGGTTGAATGAAGTTGAAAAATTCGACCAGATGAAATGTGCCAAAATTTTGGTTGTTATGGTTTTTGATCGGGTCCTCAGGGAAGATTCCAATGAAAAGTACGCACCTGCAGCACGTTTGAAGTTCAAAATCAACAAGATGAACGTGCAGTGTACATTTCTTCGCGGTGTGATTGAAGAAAATGTGTTTGTTGAACAAACCAACCGGGTGTTGATAGTGGATCGAACAACCGCACACTACTTCTGAAAGAGAAAGACAAAGACCTTCGCTGGTACAATGTGGAAGACCAGCCGGACCCAGAGGTTTTTGATCTTGTTGCTGTCAAGAGACTTCTCAGTAGCTACAAAGAATCGACTTTGAAGTCCACACCGGGTGGATATCCAGTTTGGGAGAGCACTCAGATTCCTTGCAATGCACGAAGCAGTTGCAGGATACGGTTTTGAATTACTAATCTCTCCTATACTTGTCGATATTTTAGCTGCTTTATGAATTATTATCCTCTCATACAGCACTCCTTGATCAGACACGTTGATCTCGAATATCACCTCACACGTGATTGTTTCAATATGAAACTCGTCAATGTTGTCATGGTCCACACCGATTACCGACGTGCCAACTCATTTTCTCCAAAATTCGATAAATCATTTCTGATTAACTTAATTTTGGTTAAGGGCACTGAGGTAAAACATGAGTTAAAACCAACATCGGAAAATCATTTTTGTAAATACCTTTGTGTTTTAAATTTGTCTTAGTTTATTGATTTTAGGGGGAGTAAATCCAAATTTGAAAATCCAAAAACATTGAAAAATTTCAAAAACACAAAAACAATAGAAAAACAAAAATGAGTTTCCTGGCGAGCAAAAGAGAAAATGATAGACATCAGTGGTCTGTCTAAACCTCTTAAACCTAAAATGAAAAACGATAAGCAGCTCTATATAAGATGTATCGGTAGGCTCACAATCATTTTAAAGTGTGCAGGGTGATATAAACTTAAATCGACTGAAGACTGGGTGGGAACCATTCATTGGCATATGGTCTTAGTACCGAAATTTCGTTTGATAGATTGCCGAGGTTCTGAGATATTCGGTCTTTATGCTGCTTATCATTTGGGTATCATGGTTGTATCTTTTTCCGAAAAATAACGGGGACGCAAGTCTAGATCTTCCATGATACTATACATACGTGTACATATTGCATTCGACCTCAATAAGTGATCAACAATCACATGTCCCTCAAAATAAGTGATAAAATATCACATCTATCCGGGAGTCAAGTTCGTCTCTCTGCTGTACGAAAGTACTGACCTGTTCACGGACTTGCTCCTGTGCCCTCATGCATCGAAAATCAAGTTCCTCATCAATAAGTGATTCTATCACATAGGGCTTGTTTTCAAATCAAAATAAGTGAGAATCTCACATCATATACGGTCAAACAGATGATAATCGGTATACTCACCGGTAAGATGAACCCTCGTGCATACCTTGATACGGGAATGTGTCGTGATGTGGATGAACACCGGTCGGTAAGTATAAATCATACCTTAACGTATCCCCTCGCCATGATTACAAATGATAAGTTGAGCTTAAGTGGACAACAATACTGATAATTGTTATAGGATGCTTATCTTAATGTTATCTAATCGAACAACAAGAGCGTTTTGACATGACCGTACACTGATATGATTCTCTTACCCTCGAAACTCGCAAAAAGATTGTCTGTAAATATTTATTTAATGCTTTCATTTTCTGCATCTTTGTATATATTTATTTACTGCTTTCAGTCTTTATTTTTTTAAAATATTCAAAAAGTCCAAAAAGATTTTAGGTGTGTTTTAATATAAACTTTATAAAAGCCAAAAAGATTTTATTTCTATTTTATTTTCGATCGTACGATGTTGGATCTCGAGTCTTCATTACCTGAAACCTGAACGAAAACCAAAAACGACTAAATCTTCATAAACGGTCGAAATTTGCAAGTTTTGAAAGTTAAAAACTAAAATTGATAAAAATTGTTAAAACTTTCAAACTGTCGGACGGTGTTTGATTGAACAATGGTCACATGTGTGTCGTTTACTTATGATGTTCCAAGCAGTTGTTCTCATTACGCGTTTAGATTTCTTGCATGTGCAGATTCTAAAGGCAAGGAGAACATGGTCGATGACAAGCTTCGGAATGAAGACACGACGTGAAGGCGCTCAAGTGATGAAGATGATCGAGTTGCCGCTGGCCATCATCAACACCACAAGGATCTCAATTCATAAAGAACAAGTATTTCACGAGCATAACTCAAGGGGGAGCTTATGTTAAGGGGGAGTTTGTCAACACACTTCCTACATGAAACGGGGAGTTTGTTGGTACACTTTCTGCTTTCAAGACGTGAAGACTTTAAAGATCCTCCGACATTCAAGACTTGAAAGGATGTCAAAGACTTGAAGACACAAAGATCGAGACAAAGATCAAGTTATAAAATTCGAGACAAAGCTACAGCCAAGGGGGAGTTTGTTGGTGCACTTGTGTCTGTACTTTGTCTGTATTTTGTCATGATGTAAAACGATGTCTTTGTTAGTCCTGTAAGTTTGACCAAGTCAACCATCCTCCGGTTTGACTTGACCAAACAGTTAGAACATTGGTTGAAAGATGTTTAGGTCGAAGGATGTGTCATCGAAGGATAGTTTAGATCCTTCGATGAGCTCGAAAGATAAGCCTTCGATTGATGGACCTCGAAAGATGTCATCCTTCGAGGTACATGTTGATCCTTCGAGCCGTTTCAGATCGATAGATGATCTTTCGATCAGTCTATCTGATCCTTCGACCAGACCTGCTGTTACGGGTATAAATACCCATGTTGTGTGTTCATTTCAGTTTAGACACTAGAGGGAGACACTAAGAGAGTTTAGACACTCAGAGAAGTGAGAGCATTCTGTTCAGAACACACACACACGAGAGTTAGAGAGAGTTTGCAAAATACATTTGTAAACCTTGTGCTGTAACCGAACCTTTCATATGTATTAATACAAGTGGTGTTAATCGGTGAAGATTGTGTGTTGTGTTTGTGCTTGTTCTATCTCGGTTCTTGTATAAACTCTCGGTTTGCATGCTAGCTTGGATTCCGCACTCGCTAGTGTGTTGGATATAACAAGGAATAGGTTGCACCTCAACCTCCGAGGGACCTACAGATAAATACGGAGTAAATTCAAAGGCTAAAATAACAGATATGATCCATTATGGAAAATGATTTCACGTTTGAATAAGATATATATTTAGTCTATTCCTTGAAGAGAAATTTATGGAAGTTATATTTTCCAATATAAACCAATATTATTCCATATATAACTTAGTAAGTTTTTTGTGCATAAGAACTTGTAACTTGTGCTTTGGGCATTTTTCAAATAAAAAAAAAAACTTGATTTTTTACTTTTAATCTAAAGGATTTTACATTTTGCAATTTTAACCCTATATAATTTTTTTTTTTTGGCTTTAACCCAAAACTTTTCATTATTTTCAATTTAACTTCACAACTTTTGTCACTTATAGTTTTCATCTTTCGCAAATTTTTGTTTTACGTATAGTTCTAAATTTTTCGAGTTAATACGACGCAACGTACGAGTGTGCTTCAACTTTTTTATGTTTTGTTTCGAAATTTGCAAGTTAACACGGCGCAACGTGCATGTGTGGTTCAACGTTTTTACCTCTATTTTTTCATGTTTGACAGATTCGTCGCAACACGCAGATCCTAGGTCGAGTCAGTGTTGGTGGTCGATGACGGTTGTGTGACATTAGTACTATTTGACACCGTTTTACGCCCCGCCGCAACGCTGGGTGTGCTTTGTGGGTTTTTCAAAGAAAAAATGGTTATGCATATGGTTGTCGTAGCCTTGGCTTTGGGGGTTTTCCAAAAAAAAAATTAGATTTTTTTTTACTTTTCACCCAAAAGTATTTCATAAATTACTTTTAACTCAAAACTATTTGTTTTTTTTACTTTTAAACTAGAACTTTTTATCTTTTGCAATCTATCCTCACAACTTTTTTTACTTTCAACTTTGTTCCTTTATAGTTTTCATTTTCCGTAAATTTTTCGCTTTATGCTTGGTTCTTAATTTTGTGACTTAACACATCGCAACATGCGTCTTTGGTTTAACGTTTTTACGTTTCATTCTAAATTTTGCGAATTAACACGACGCAACGTGCGTATGTGGGTGAACGTCTTTATATCGTCTATTTTTTCCCGTTTGACATGTTTAACATAACGTGCGAGTCCTAGATCGACTTAGTTATAACTAAAGAATCCCCGTCGCATTGCAACGGGTCGCATTCCGACGTAAACTTTTTTTTAGACGAGTCAAGTTAAATATAATACGTTTCGTTTAAAGAAACCATTTTTATGTGCATATTTTTATGTACGTTTTGGTATAAATTCAAGTTGTTCTATGTTTCGCGTAAACTTTTTTGGGAAATGATTCACGTCAAATATAATATGTTTTCGTGCTTATTTTATGTATGTTTCGTAAAGTTTGTTTCGAACCGAGTGGAGTCAAATTATGGTTTCTTTTTCTTCCTTTTTTTCGAAAGCTCTAATTAATCCATTTCGATTACATGTGCATATTTTTCTTCATACCGTTACGTTTTTTTATGTATGAGTTGGGTCACATATAATATGTTGTGATTGTTCGATATGAATTTGTTTTACTTTACGTTTGATCCAATCACAATGCTTATACATGTTACATTGAGTTCAAGTGGATACGTCGAAATGTGTGTTTTTAAATGGTTAATGCATCATATAACGTTTGGACTAATCGATTCAAAGGTTTACGATGTACCCGCGCCGCAACGCGGGCGGGTCTTAACCCTAGTTCTATTTTATATATAAAATGGAATATTTAGGGGTTGTTCAATGGTTCAGATCTTTTCATACTGGTTTAACACTCAATGGTTTAGACTGTTTGTTTTACGAGCATGTGTCTTAAATCTTTATGATTCAGACATATGCCTCTGAATGATTAAGGATCACACCGATTCTGAATGGTTAAGACCTCTTATCTAAATTGGTCAGATATTTATCTCTGAATGGTTAAGCATTATACTGGCTATTAATGGTTAAGACCTCTAACTGATTCATCATTTACCCATTCAGAAGTTGCCAAACTGTCCGTTATTCTATTTCGTGAAAATAAATTTATGGAAGTTATATTTTCCAATATTCTATTATATATAAATACAACTTTTACTTTGTAATTTTTAAGTTTTAATTTTGTATTATTTATATAATATCAATTTGTAACATTTGTAGGCATCAAGGATTGTACTCATATGTTTTGTGAGTTGTACTTACATTTGGGTTCTTTTATGTTTAATTTCTTTTACTTTCAACCATAAATCACTTTTAAGCACATACAAATTAACATTTGTAGGAATAAGGGGCTGTACTCCAATTTGTAGGCGTAAAGTGTGTGTGGTTCAACGTTTCTTTCTAAGTTTTGCGAGTTAACACAACGCAATGTGCGCGTGTGGTTCGACGTTTTTATGTCGTCTATTTTTTCTCGTTTGACAAGTTCTTCATAATGTGCGGGTCCTAGATGGACTTAGTTATTATTATTTTTTATATTTACGTTTCGGTCTAATTGCTTCGTATTAACACGTCGCAAATTCAGTGTTGGTGGTCGCTCACGGTGGTGTGACATTGCTACTATCTGACACGGTTTTACGCCCCCGCCGCAACGCGGGGATGCTAAATACTAGTTATAAATAATTATGAGCATGTTTTGTTTATCTCTTATAAAATTTTAAATTTTAATTTTGTATTATTATCCCTATATTAATTTATAAATTTCTCTCTACTCACAATAATACTGTTCAATTTTGTATCATTTTCAATGCTATCTATACTCCTGCTAGCTGCACAACCCTTTGTCTTCCACATGCTTACCTTTGTTAACACCCCAACAACATAAAACCCTCTTATCTTCCACAACAACTCGACGTTGGCGATCAACAACAACAACTCGCCGTATTCGATCTCGATGCGCTTCATCAGATCATGTACTCACTCACGGACGTAAAAAACGGAGCTATGTACTTACCCACGGGCGGAGGTGCTGGTGGCGGCAGCTGTTATAACTGTGGTGTCGATGGGCATTTTGCTACAGCGTGTGAATCAATTGGTGAACTGAAACTATGTTTGATTTCTATATACTCTTTTCGGTTCGCTGCTTGCTTTAGGTATCGTATGGTTGCCTTACCAAACATATTTTGGTGGGTTATTGGATTCTGCAGGTTTGCTTTACAAGTCAAACATATGACTTTTTAAAAATTTATATAAATACAATAAACTATTATGAGAGTGAAGGCACTTAGGAACAACTCATGTGTATGTGTAATCAAATTGTTCGTCTTGAGAAAAATCATATGCCATTGAAATGAAACTGATTATAAATAAATAGTAATTTAATTTAATTGATATAAGAAGGTGTAAATATAACTATTAATACATACTAAAAATAAATATACCCATATAGATCGTTTTGAAATATTGTTTTTTATTAAACTTGAATATAGACTATTAGGGATTACAAGGGTGCAAATCGATAGATAAGCACAAACCTAAAAATAAGTTCATTTGATAAAATAAGTTGGAGCTTGGTCTTTCCTTATCGAGCTCGAGTTGGCTTGCGAGTTTAACCATCCGGTTACATATACATGCGTGTATATATCAGTTATAGGTTGCTATAACGAGTAACGAACTGAACTCATATTAACCGATACTATATTATTCTAATGATTGTTTACTTAGGTTTTATTATTGTTTCGAATTAGTTATTTTTTACGGCATTGTTTTATGTTTTGGTCTAAATTTGGCGAGTTAATACTTTGCAATGCACGGACGTTGTTCAACATTTTTACGTCTATTTTTTGTTTAGTTTAGCGGTTCCGCCGCAACGCGCGGGTCTTTTAAACTCGTTATAAATAATTATGAGCATGTTTTGTTTCTCTTATAAAATTTTGAATATGTTTTTACGATGTGCCTATTTTTATTTAATATTTTTATGATATAAATTTATTTCAAAACTGAGATGTGGTAATGATGCACAAATAATTTAACAAAATATGCATGTTATCAAGGCTATTTCACATTTAATTTTTATTAATTGACTTTATTTATGCTTCTTTATTCTAATAATATAATGTAAAGATTCATAAAAGTCTAAATATACATGCTTATTTTTCATAGGTATCGGTAAAAAGTTTTGTCTAAAGTCGTACCGGTCAAATATAAGTTTGTTTCGATTCTGAGGGAAACAATGTTGAAAATTGAGTTGTATTTAGGGTTGTAAACGAACGGAACGAACACGAAAAGGCCTTGTTCATGTTCATTCGTTAAGGAAATAATGTGTTCACGAACGGTTTATGAATACTTACCGAACGAGATTTTTTATTCATGTTCGTTGATTATGGAAATGAAGGTGTTCACGAACGGTTCACAAACACAAATAAAACGGCAAAAGTGGCGGAGGCTAGAGGTGGATGGTGAAGGGAAAACACTGGAACTTGATGCCCTAATCGTAGAAAGATGTAGAAAGATAGTCGATCGTATTCGTCGTCGATGTGAATAATGAAAAGGAAAGGTGGCGATGCATAAACAAGGTGGGAATATAATTTCCTATTTTATTTGATATGGTAATAAGATAAATAAGAACTAAAGAATATGAAAAAAATAGATATAATAAAAAAGAAGTGCACAAATCTTGAACAATATAAACAAAAGAACATGAACAATCGTAAATGAACAAATGTTCACGAACACTTTACCGAACGTTCACGATCGCAATCGAACGAACGATACCTTTGTGAAGATGAAAGCAGTAGCTTACCTTGAAAGATTGAATAAACAAGAATTCAACATAAACTGAAAATATATGGTTAAAACTAAATTCAGATAAAAGTATAACAATCACTTTATTCATCAGAAACAAGATGTAATAACATCAAAGACAAGAACAAAATACAAGTATAAAAAATCACTTTTTTCATCAGAATGCGTCTGGCACATGATCCTGATTCTCCCCTCATTAACTGAAACATTAGAAAAGGGTACAAAAATTCAATTCCTACAATCACTAATTTGAAGGAAACCTGCTTCTTGTAAGGATTTTCAAACAACTAGATTTAAAATCACATTCATAATATTCAACAATATAGGCACTTGAAAACTAGCAAGACTTCATATAGAATTAATATAAAAGTATTAAACAGTTACTGAATGCATCAAAGGCAAGATAATATAAACTTGAAGCCAGACACCTAAATGAACAAGCAAAACTAATAACCCTACAATCTTCAGCTTTAACACTTGTCCGATATTATTGCCAGTTACAAGTGGAAGTCATAGAAAGAAGACAACTGAAATTATTTTCATGATGCAACATTTGTCATCTTGACTGCTTCTTCAATAGCGTCAACGCACAGGAGAATGGTCCCCTTCTTATCTGCATAAGAATAACAAGAAGAGAGTGTAGGTCCCTCTCGGAGGATCGAGAACAAACCTAAACCTTGTTATACTAACTCACTAGCGAGTGCGGAATCCAAGCTAGCAAGCAAACCGGGATGATGCAAGAACAAACACAAGAACACACAAGACTCAACGATTAACACCACTTGTATTAATGCGTATGAAAGGTTCCGATTACAAGCACAATGTTTACAATCAGTTTGCAAACTCTCAAAGTGTGTGTGTGAGTGTTTTCAGCAGAATGCTCTCTATCTCTCGGGTGTGCATCCTCTCTAAAACAACACACTGCATGGATATTTATATACCCAGCTCAACATGTCTGGTCCGAAGGATCCGATAGATGGTCCGAAGGATCATCTATCGATGACAATGCTTTCGAAGGATCAGCAGGGACCTCGAAGGATGATCCTTCGAGGTCTATTAATCGAAGCATATCTTTCGAGCACCTCGAAGGATCAACAGTATCCTTCGAGGAGCTATCCTTCGATACAGACAAACAAACATATTACAAACTTATTGGCCAAGTCAAACTAGGAGGATAGTTGACTAGGTCAACTTACAGGACATTGTTTACATACAGACCGAATACAGACAAAGTACAGACACAAGTGCACCAACAAACTCCCCCTTGGCTGTAGCTTTGTCTTTATCTTCTATAATTGCAGGCTCGTCTCGAACTTCGACGGTCTTTGGTCTTCGAGTTCCCAAAACTCTGATGTCCTTTCAAGTCTTCATTGTCGGAGGATCTTCAAAGTCTTCACGTCTTGAAAGCAAAGAGTGTATCAACAAACTACCCGTATCATGTAGGAAGTGTGTTGACAAACTCCCCCTTAACATAAGCTCCCCCTTGAGTTATGCTCGTGAAATACTTTATCTTTATGAAGTGAGATCCTTGTGGTGTTGATGATGGCCAGCGGCAACTCGATCATCTTCATCACTTGAGTGCCTTCACGTCGTGTCTTCATTCCAAAGCTTGTCATCGACCATGTTCTCCTTGCCTTTAGAATCTGCACATGCAAGAAATCTAAACGCGTAATGAGAACAACTGCTTGGAATATAGTTAACATAAACACATGACACACGGATGACCATGTCACAATCAAACACCGTCCGATAATTTGAAAGTCTAATAGATTTATCAATTTTAGATTTAACTTTCAAAACATGCAAATTTCGACCGTTTATGAAGACTTAGTCAATTCGGTTTTCATTCAGGTTTCAGGCAACGAAGACTCGAGTTCCAACATCGTACGATCAAAAATAAAGTAGAAATAAAATCTTTTTGGCTTTTAAAAAGTTTATATTAAAACACACCTAAAATCTTTTTGGTATTTTTGAAATTAAAAGACAACAATTTAATATCCTTTGAGTGTTATCAAACGACATCACCGCTAATGTCGTGCTGATATGCACCAAACGACGAAACTGTTTAAAAATAAAGCAATAAAATTTAAGCAGTAAATAAATATATACAGACAATCTTTTTGCGAGTTTCGAGGGTAAGAGAATCATATCAGTGTACGGTCATGTCAAGACACTCTTGTTGTACATTTAGTTAACATTTAGATAAGCATCCTATAACAATTATCGGTATTGTTGTCCATTTAAGCTCAACTTATCAGATGTAATCATGATTAGGGGATACGTTAATGTATAATTTATACTTACCGACCGGTGTTCATCCACATCACGACACATTCCCGTATCAAGGTATGCACGAGGGTTCATCTTACCGGTGAGTATACCGATTATCATCTGTTTGACCGTATATGGTGTGAGATACTCACTTATTTTGATTTGAAAAACAAGCCCTATGTGATATAATCACTTATTGATGAGGAACTTGATTTTCATATGCATGAGGGCACAGGTGCAAGTCCGTGAACAGGTCAGTACTTCCGTACAGCAGAGAGACGAACTTGACACCCGGATAAATGTGATATATTATCACTTATTTGATTTGGACATGTGATTGTTGATCACTTATTGAGGTCGAATGCAGTATGTATTATGTACACGTATGTATAGTATCATGGAAGATCTTAGACTTAGTCTATTTATAGAAGCAACCATGATACCCAGATGATAAGCAGCATAAAGACCGAATATCTCAGAACCTCGGCAATCTCTCAAACGAAATTTCGGTACCAAGACCATATGCCAATGAATGGTTCCCACCCAGTCTTCAGTCGATTTAAGTTTATATCACCCTGCACACTTTAAAATGATTGTGAGCCTACCGATACATCTTATATAGAGCTGCTTATCGCTTTTTCATTTAAGGTTTAAAGAGGTTTAGACAGACCACTGATGTACTATCATTTTCTCTTTTACTCGCCAGGAAACTCATTTTTGATTTTCTATTGTTTTTGTGTTTTTGAAATTTTTCGATGTTTTTGGATTTTTCGATTTTTGGTTTACTCCCCCTAAAATCAATAAACTAAGACAAATTTTAAAACACAAAGGTATTTACAAAAATGATTTTCCGATGTTAGTTTTACTCTTGCTTGACCTTAATGCCGTTTACCAATAATAAAAAGTCAAATCTTGATTTGTCAAAAGCTTTGGTAAATAAGTCGGCACGTTGGTCATCGGTGTGGACCTTAACAACATCGATTAATCTTTTCTCAAAGCAATCACGTATGAAGTGATATTTGATTTCGATGTGTTTGGTTTTTGAATGCTGCACAGGATTTCTAGTGATCTGTAAAGCAGCAGAGTTATCAACGTAAATAGGAGTAGTTAGGAATTCAAAACCGTAGTCCCGCAATTGTTGTTGGATCCACAAAACTTGGGAGCAACAACTTGAGGCAGCAATGTATTCAGCTTCACATGTTGATGTTGCGACACACGTCTGCTTCTTGCATTGCCACGTGACTAGGCGATTTCCTAAAAACTGACATCCAGCCGTTGTGGATTTGCCGTCGATTTTGCATCCGCCAAAATCAGAATCACTGAATGCGACCAATTCAAAGTTATTATCCCTAGGGTACCACAGACCGGTGTCTGGGTAAGCCTTCAAATAACGAAAGATCCTTTTTACAGCTGCAAGATGGGAGTCCTTTGGATTCACTTGATATCTGGCAAGCAGGCACGTTGGGTACATTATGTCTGGTCTTGATGCTGTGAGGTACATAAGAGATCCGATCATAGCGCGGTAATATGAAGGGCTAACAGTCTCTCCCTTCAAATCTGGAGTAATTCCGTGATTTACTGCCAATGGGGTTCCAATGGGCGTTGCATCAGACATCTGAAACCGGTTCAAGATGTCACCAATATATTTAGTCTGATGGATGAATATCCCAGACTCCGTTTGTTGCACTTGTAGGCCCAAGAAAAAGTTCATTTCCCCCATAGCACTCATCTCGAATTTATCCTGCATTATGCGCTCGAAATTCCTGCACAAAACATCATTAGTAGAACCAAAAATAATATCGTCAACGTATACCTGTACCAGAAGAAGATCTCCATCTTGTTCTTTGATGAAGAGAGTACAGTCGATAAGACCCCGTCGAAAACCGTTCTCCAGCAGATAGTTTGATAAGGTTGCGTACCAAGCTCGCGGTGCTTGATGAAGACCATAGAGAGCTTTGTTGAGCAACCAAACCCGATCGGGATGGATAGGATCTTCAAAACCTGGAGGTTGTTCGACATATACCTCTTCTTCAACCACACCATGTAGAAATGCAGTTTTCACGTCCATTTGGTAAACCTTGAATCCTTTGTAGGACGCATAGGCTAGAAAGATTCAAATTGCTTCGAGACGTGCCACTGGTGCATATACTTCGTTGTAGTCGATGCCTTCTATCTGACGAAAACCTTGAACGACTAAACGTGCTTTGTTTCGAATAACCACGCCACGATCGTCCTTCTTGCATTTGAAAACCCATCGAGTTCCAATCTTCTTGTAGTTTTCAGGCTTTTCAACAAGTTTCCAAACACCAAGCTTTTGAAATTGCACCAATTCTTCCTGCATAGCCTCAACCCATGAGCTGTCTTTCATTGCTTCTTTCCACGACTTTGGTTCTTCTTGTGACACGTAACACGCGAAGGACCAGTCATTCTGTTGACCAGATTCTCTTATAGCTGAATACAAACCAGCATTCCGGTTGGTTCTCAGCTGATTACGCGTCTGCACACCGCGATGGACATCTCCTATAATGTTCTGCTGGGGATGGGTATCATGAATCCTCATTTCAGGATTATCTGGCACACGAGCATTGATACCCAAATTGTTCAAATTAAGATCCACAACCAACTCTACACCAGGAATGTGTGTCGAGGTGGATGCATTTCCTTCAGCAGTGTCTACATTCTGCATATGAGGTGTATCAATAGAAGCACCTTGAACAGGAGCAACTGGAGCTGAAGATCCTTCAGCTGCATCATGATATTCATCATCTTCAGAAGACTCATTATAATCAGCAGCATCTTCATAAACCTCATTTTGAACTGTATTGTTAACAGATGAAGAACCTTGAGGATCAACAATAACAGGTCTAACCAATGGCGAGACAGCCGCATTATCACTTTCAATTAACATTCTTGCAGCTGCTGATTCTTCGTCAAAGGTTGGCAGATTGAAGGAGTCAAAGAGTCCATCATAATCGAACATCCACGGATCACCCGGAGCCCTAACAGGACTCGTATACCTTTGAACCCGCACCTCACTCCATAGCTCTACCTATTTGGTAGCTAGATTCCAGACACGAAAGTTTGGAGTTTGGTATCCAAGAAAATAGCCTTCAATAGCCTTAGCACCAAATTTGCCATCTGGTTCAATCATGGTACAAGGACCACCAAAGGGTTCTAGGTAAGAAAGATCAGGTTTCCTTTTCTGAAGGAGTTCGAAACAAGTTTTGCCATGTCTCTTCACTGTAAGAACTCTGTTTAATGTGTAGCATGCAGTCGACACAGCCTCCCCCCAGAATTGAATAGGGAGTTCCGACTCAACTAACATTGTTCTAGCAGTTTCTATAATCGTTCGATTCTTCCTCTCGGCGACACCATTTTGTTGTGGAGTATAACGAGAACTGTATTCATGAAGAATGCCTTTAGAAGTACAGAACTCATCCATAACTTGATTCTTGAATTCGGTTCCATTGTCGCTTCGGATTCTTTTTACTTTCAACGAATAGAGATTCTCCAACATAGGGAGAAGATCCTTGAGAATGCCAGGAGTTTCACTTTTGTGTGCCATAAAAGATACCCAAGAAAATCTAGAGTAGTCATCAGTAACTACCAGACAATATGCATCACCGAACATTGTCTTGTGCTTCATAGGTCCAAAGAGGTCCATATGAAGACGTTCGAACGGCAAGCTAACAGTGTTGATTTTCTTCAAAGGATGGGATTTCTTCGTTTGCTTTCCCTTTTGGCACGAGACACAGATATCTTGTAAATGAAAACTTCTTACAGGCACACCATTCACAAGATTGTTTTTCACCAAATGGTTCATTTTTCTCAAGTGAATGTGTCCCATTCTTCTGTGCCATGAAATTGACTCCTTTTCTGTGGCTTTTGAGACAAAGCAAGTGACTTGTGCAGATGTTGTAATCGCCTGGCTCATATCGAGAATGTAAAGATCATTAACTCTCGGAGCCGATAAGAGAATCCATTCTTGTGGAATTTTGAATCCAGGTTTTAGCACATAGCAGCCGGCATCATCAAAATGCACGGTGAACTTCTTATCGCAGATTTGCGACACGCTCAGAAGATTATGATCAATTTGCTTCACGTAATTGATCTTGTCAAAACACACAATACCATTGGAGATACTTCCCTCTCCAGTGATATAACCGCCTTTATCTCCCGCAAATGCGACATAGCCTCCTCTAATATTTCTCACATCGTACAGAAGCCGTAAGTCGCCAGTCATGTGCCTAGATGCTCCACTATCAACAATCCAATGACTGTTAATAGTTCCTCCTGGAACACCCTGCACATGTCAAGTAAAACATCAGTTGAGAATGGGGACCCAAGCCTTAGTGGTCTTGGGTCGTCCCTGAGCATCACGAAACGTGATATCAATCTCTTGATGGTTTTTAAGAACAACTGCTCCCCCTGAATTGTCACCTGCCTTAGGTAACCAAGGTTGTTTTTGCCTACCAGTTTTTGAAAATTCTGGTTTTGCATGTTGTGACACACTTGATTCCTTTTGAACTGTTTTAACTTCAGATTTTAAAGCTTTTTCAACAGTTTTCATGTTCTTACGTCGTTGTTTAGTTTCTTGTTCTTTAACAGTTCTTTTATCATTTTTAGGTGAAACTGATCGACGTTGGGGATGAATTGTTTCAGGTGGAGTTTTCTCAACAAATTTTTGCTTTGGAGCATTTGGGCAGTTTCTGATGATATGCCCAATTTCTCCACATTTAAAACATGTTCTCCTTTCAACAAGCTTAGGAGAACTTGATCGACCACAAGAAGTCGAAGTCGTGGACCCTGAGGTACTAGCCTTTTCATCACACCCATTTGTATGTTGAGTGTAATTGTTATCACTGTTACGTTTTAAGATTGTGACTTGTTTTACAAAATCTGTGTTAGATTTGTTTTCAAAGGTTTCAATCTTATCAGTACCCTTGGATGACACGAACTTGACATCCTTTGCTTTCTTTTGAAATCGAGCTCCTTTTGTTTCAGACTTCATCTGAGAGACTTGATGTTTTTGAGCTCGTTTGACGGGTTGTTTACCATTAGAAGCAGTAGGTTGTTGAGTGATTGGAGATTTTTGATTCCTAAATTGTTTTCTAATCTCAGCCTTAGGAATTGGATCACATTGTGTTACCACAATTCCTGGAAGTGTTTTTCCCAAAAATTTGTTTGTGTTGTCTTCAAAGACTTTATCAATCAAAGATTGATTTACATTTTTAATTGGAAAAACGTTATCTGAGTAGATTTTATTATCTCCAACCAATGTATACAACACATTACTGCTTTTAACAGTAGACACAGACTTCTTTTCAATCTTGACAGGATCTATCACTTGTTTCTTGACTAATGAAACCTCAGGAGTATCGGGATCACACAGAATGTGATTCTCAAGTGGAACAACTACTCCTTTCATTTTGTCAAGTGATTTATCCTGTTCACCTACATTCACTTCTGATTCATCATCCGATGACTCATAGTCCTCGATAACTGGAGGACTTTGTTTCATAGATGTTGAAACTCCTTGCTGCTTTGCACTGTCCGGTTTGAACCCTAGGCCAGTAGAAAATTCCTCAAAGTTCAGAGGCACACTGGGTTCATACCGTGGCATGTTTTCATCATTAGGCATCGTGTTGTAATTATGCCTCAAAGGGGGTGGGCATTTCTTGTATCCTATGCCCTTTTGATCTCCCTTTAGTTGTTGAACATCGATGATGTGATCAAGCACAAATCGAGAGTTAGAATAACTTTCCAATTTCTGTTTGATCGCGTCATGCTCACTTTTGGCAATGGCTAACTGCTTCTTGGTTTCCTCAACAAGATTTATGTATTCATTTATACTAATTTGTTTATGGTAAACCACTTTATTAACCTCGGACACATCTTTCTTTAATGTTTCTATTACAGATTTAAATTCTTTTTCATTCCGAGTTAAAGCCATGTTTGCCTCTTTGCATTTTGACAGTTCAATAACTAAATTTTGATTATGACTATGAAGCTTTTCCAATTCAAGCTTCATTTCAGCACATGATTCACAAACACTAGGAGCAGGAGGTTCAGAATTTACCTGACTCGAAGAGGCTGACAAATTTGCCATAAAGGCAGTTTGAAAAGAAAAATCTCCATCTTCAGAAAATAACTTTTCCATTTCCTTTGATGCAGTAGCAGCCCTCCTAATCAGAATTGATTTCTGACATTTCAGCTCATCAGCTTCATTCAATAACTCCTGAATATCAGAACCTGCTTCCTCCTTCACATCAGATTCAGACTCTGATTGATTATCCCCAGAAACAGAGCCTTCTTCATCAGAACTCCCAGAATAACCAGAACTGTCATCACTTTCAGATGACTTTTGATTGATGATTTTTGCATAAAGAGCTGTTCCACTTCTTTGATCACTGTCACCAAACTGCACAGACCAGTCACATCCTTCATCACCTTGAACTGTCAAAGCCCGATTGGGATTTGATGGTCCAGACTGGTTCTGATTGTTGTTGACTGCTACAATCCTCCTGTCTTGGTTTCTGAATGGGTTGTGATTGCCTTGTTTTGTTGGCCGAGTGCACTCACGCTTGAAGTGCCCTTTCTCGCCACAATTAAAGCACGTGACGGCATTAATATCAAACCCATACTTCGTATCTTTCTTTCCTTCCAACGAAGTCCTACCAGTACGAGCCATGAAGTCTTTGGCCCTTCTAACCGCACTAGCAAACGCCCACTTAATATCCATCAACTCCATTTCATCCTTGTCGATCTGTTGATAATCTTCATGTGTCATGTTGATGTTTCCAATCTGTCCCGCAACTAACCCGCAGTAGGCACTGACCATAGTATTGATCAATTCTACATGCTCCTTTGCAACTTCTATACTAACTTGGGAAAGATTTGAAGTGTCAACACGAACAGTGTTAGGGTTTGGAGGTTGAGAATTGCTTGTGAAATGAGCTTGCTGTTGTGGTTGAACTGGTGGCTGTGATGGAACTGGAATGTAAGATCTTGGATCAAAACCCGGAGCAGGATTGGTCTGAGGAAACGGAAGAGAACTTGTGTTGGATACGAAAGCAGTTTGCAGTTTAGGTTGCTGAGCTGCAGCGGATTTTGCTAAGATGTCGAAGCCTGGAAGATACATTTCTGTATTTTGAGGAACTGGAGCTCGCTTAGCTTTCCTGATTTCTTCCTCATTCTTATGTTCCAGTTTCTGAATGAACTCATAGATATTAACCGTGTCTAGAGTTCCAGTGTGCTTCAGCAACTCAATGAAAGAACTCCACTTTGGAGGTAAAGCATCAGCAAACTTGTTCACCATGTCTTGCTGAGTAGCAATAACCCCATAAGCACACATTTCACTGATCAGATGATAGAAACGTGTTGTCATATCATTTAGAGTCTCGTTTTCCAAAAACTGAAACGAGTCAAACTCTTTCTTCAACAAGTCATGACGAGACTTTCTCGTAGCTGCATTGCCTTCTCCTCGAGCAACCAAGGCATCCCACAATGTTTTCGTGTTCTTGCAATAGGAGAACTGATGATAAATATCTTTATTAAGCGCCTGTGTAAGTGTTGCGAAGGCCTTTTTCTCCAATTCATAAGATTTCTTGTCAGGTTCAAGCATGTTGGCATAACCTTCTGAAGTGGACGCAGCAACTTCAAGAGCAGCATTGAATGGATTGATGAAACACGTCCAAAGATCAGTGCTTTGCCCTTGAACATACGTGTGGAAGCGGTTTTTCCATGAAGGAAAATCGTTCATATGATTTAGCTTTGGAGGACGATTGTTGCTTCCCATTTCGCTTTCACTGATCAAAAGGTTTTGAATACTTTGACTTTGATTGGATACCAAAGCCCATTGACTTGGACTGATTGATGGCGACGGAAACATACTCTTAGCCCAAGCATCAGCAGTAGTTAGTTCTTGACTAGATTGTGAGTTCAAACTCCAATCCCAAGGACTTGTACAACTCATCTTGATCAAATATTAATAAATAACCTACACAACCACAAACTGTTAAATGCAAACAGACAAGAATTGAAGGATATAGACCTGTTCGAAAGATCAAGACTGGTTCGAAGGACCAACAGTGATCGAAAGATTACTGTTGAGTTTCGAACAAAGTCTTCGAAAGATTCACAAATGACAGATCCTTATCTTTCGTAGAGTTTTATCGAAAGATTCACAGTTCGAAAGATATTTATCTTTCGAATACTGATCTCGAAGGATTCACAATGAAAGATCCTTATCTTTCGAGATAAATCCTTATCTTTCGGACAACTAACTTTCGAAAAGATTCCAGAAACGAAGGATAAAACTTAGACTTCGAAAGACTGTTCGAAAGATGCTAATCTTTCGAGCTGTTTCTAAGTCGAAAGATATCTTTCGGAAGTTTCTGACACACTGACACAAAGTGACGGGTAGGTGGGAAAGGTGATGGGTTGGTGCACTACTTTCGGCAGAAGGTATGTGCAGACACAACTTTTCACCAACTTTGAAAAGTTTTCCCAAAATGGACAACACCTTATCCAGAACCTGTCACCGGAGATATGACCGGAATTTGGTCGGAAAAATTCAAAGTTTCTCAAAAACAAATTTTCAAGTTACCCAACCCAACCTTGAACACTCCCGAAGGTTTAGAAACCGTTTTTCAGTTCAAAGATGCAAGAAAAACTACCAAAAACGGGTGCTAAACCAAGTGTCCAAACACACCAAGAACTCGAACAAACACCCGGTTTTAAACAAGGTAAAGAGCGAGGCTCTGATACCACTTGTAGGTCCCTCTCGGAGGATCGAGAACAAACCTAAACCTTGTTATACTAACTCACTAGCGAGTGCGGAATCCAAGCTAGCAAGCAAACCGGGATGATGCAAGAACAAACACAAGAACACACAAGACTCAACGATTAACACCACTTGTATTAATGCGTATGAAAGGTTCCGATTACAAGCACAATGTTTACAATCAGTTTGCAAACTCTCAAAGTGTGTGTGTGAGTGTTTTCAGCAGAATGCTCTCTATCTCTCGGGTGTGCATCCTCTCTAAAACAACACACTGCATGGATATTTATATACCCAGCTCAACATGTCTGGTCCGAAGGATCCGATAGATGGTCCGAAGGATCATCTATCGATGACAATGCTTTCGAAGGATCAGCAGGGACCTCGAAGGATGATCCTTCGAGGTCTATTAATCGAAGCATATCTTTCGAGCACCTCGAAGGATCAACAGTATCCTTCGAGGAGCTATCCTTCGATACAGACAAACAAACATATTACAAACTTATTGGCCAAGTCAAACTAGGAGGATAGTTGACTAGGTCAACTTACAGGACATTGTTTACATACAGACCGAATACAGACAAAGTACAGACACAAGTGCACCAACAGAGAGGTGAATGAATGATAAGAAATAAAAAGGCAAGGAAATTCTATAATCTATACTATCTGTTAAAAGAAAAGAATAGAACTCACCTTGTCGCGCTTCGGCCTCCCATTATAATGGCGATATCCAGGGTCCGGCGGAGTTTCAATAGAACTCCCATTGTAATGGCGATATGGCGATATCCAGGGTCCGGGGGAGTATCAATAGAACTCCCATTATAATGGCGATATCCAGGGTCCGGGGGAGTATCAATAGAACTCCCATTATAACGGCGATATCCAGGCTCTGGCGGAGCATCAATAGAACCCACCCTAGAATTCCTCATGATATTAATAGCACTAGCTGGCCTCCCATTTACATGTGGAGATACAAGGCTCTGCACAAATATCGGTGCAGCAGTATTCTTCCAACCGCATTCACAACCCCAATGATGTTCGAAAGTACTTGACAATGACAACCATACATCTCCCTTCAAGTGGTGTACAATATCATGCTTCATATTATGATTATGAGGCAGATGTTCCCACGAGTCTTTTACATTGTAGCTTTTCATCATCCATAAATCGTCAAGAAAACAACAGTTTGATCGACGAAATATGCACAGACATTCTTTGACAATTCCCAGGTAGCTACTAGAACTACATTCGTATTTTACATCATCAGGCTGGGGGATTTCTTTAAATTCTTCTTTGGATAAATCAAAAGAAATAATTAGTTTCTTACTATTTTCATCTTCTACAATCCAGTGAAGGGCACCATTGCTTAGAATACCAGTCTTAGTAATAAATTTGTACTTCACTTCTCGAATAACTCTCCAAACATTTGATTTTAAACTCATCACCCGAACACATGTTTGATTCTTGCCTTTTACGATGACCTTGTAATCATCTGTGGATGAATCAAAACCAAAACCAAAACCACAACATAACCAAAAACCCATATAAGGGGGTCGGCTCAGCATTGTTACCTCTCCTGTCAAGGGATTGACTACTGAAAGTTCAAAACCACAAAAAGAGGTGATGCAAACCAGGCCATTGGAAGAACCAACAAGCTCATTATCATCCTGGTCATCATCTACGTAAGTAACTCTTCTATGTCCAATCTGGTTGTCGTTGCGATCTTTGTTGTAACTATGCTTAAGGTGACGATTAACAAAACGAGAACTTGTGATTAAAGAATGCCATAACTTACACACTCTCTTGAAACGTAGCAGATCCTCCACATCTGATCTTACGAGTATCTCCTCAACCAAATCTTCATGAACAACCTCTGCCATTGAAACTTGAAACCCTAAAAGGAATCGGAAAACAGAGTAACCAGGTGTAGGCGCAATATACGCAGTAAATTCAAAGGCTAATAAAATAACAGTTTTGATCCATTATTGAAAAAGATTTCATGTTTAAAAAGAGTATTTAATCTATTTCGTGAAAATAAATTTATGGAAGTTATATTTTCCATTATTCTATTACTAGCTTACAACCCCGTGTATTACACGGGTTGAATGACGAAAAATATATTACACGGTTTGTCTTTGATAGGCTAGGGTTTGCTATTCAGAAAGGGGTAGCGGCGCAGCTTGTTGCTCGCTTACCTGCGATATTGATGTAAAGTGCACTTATTATTAATGAAAGATCTAATTTAAAAAAAAAAAAAGTATATAATCCTTATTAATGAAATGACTTATTTAGATAAATTAGTAAATAAAAGAACAATTATATTTTCGTTACTTGTACGTATGATTTGATTATTTATTAATAACTATTGTTTATATCCAAATAATATATTTTATCTTAACAAATATATATGGTTAGGGTAAAATGAAAAACCACTAAAACATAGAGACTTAAAAAGTAATTTACTACTAATTAAATTTGAAATTATTCGTTTGATCTCTAACTATATTAAATAATATTATACTTATTATATTATTTCATACATTTATATTTGTTATAGATAATTATTAATTAAATTTGAATTTAGACATTTATCTCTAACTATATTAACTAGTGATATTTCCCCGCGCTTCGCGGCGGGGATTAAATCGGTATCAATTTGGTTCGTTACAGTACCTGCACTCGATATATTAATTGAAAGAGAAAGCACTACATCGATCCAAAAAAAAAAACACATATATGTTGTTCAATTGATATCTGTTCAGTTTGCTTGCATTTTATGTTTATTTTGTTTCAATATTATGATATTTTTGTGATAACAGATATTCTGCCGCTATCGTACCAAGTCCAATCCAAACCAATTGAACAACATTTGTATCGGTACCAATATTTTTTTATTTTTAGTTTCTTTTGCTTTCAATAAACTGATACTGTATCGCTATCATATCGTACTGAACATCATCAGTACCGGTATACATTCCGTTTTATTGTTTCCTGTTTGATAACAGGTACTTTGATCGTATCTTAAAAGTTATATGAGAGAAAAAAATACACTTAAAGCAATTAAAGTAATAAACCAATAAAATAATAAAACCTTAGAAAAAACAATATTGAAAAAAAAATCAAAAACAATTCTTCCCCTCTTTTTATTTTAACATTACTGTAGGTCCGGCTAGGGGAGGATCTAGTCGCCTAATCCTTGTGTACAAACCAAACCCGGTTGTGCGGAATCCAACCGAGAAAGGCAAACCGAGATAGAACACGCAAATGCACGACACACTATATTCACCGATTAACACCACTTGTATTAATACGAATGAAAGGTCCAGTTACAAGCTCAATGTTTACAGATGTACTCTATAAACTCTCTCTCTCGTGTGTGTGTGTGTGCTGTCCAACAGAATGCTCTAAGTGTTCTCTCAAGTGTCCTCACCATCTCCCCCTTTGAACACAACACACTACATGAGTATTTATACCCGACACAGCAGGTCTGGTCGAAGGATCAGATAGACTGATCGAAAGATCATCTATCGACCTGAAACACATCGAAGGATCCACATATACCTCGAAGGATGATATCCTTCGAGGTCCATCATCATCCATCGAAGGTTATCTTTCGAGCTCATCATCGAAGGATATAAGCAATCCTTCGATGACTCATCCTTCGACCCAAACATCTTACAACCATGTGCTAACTGTTTGGTCAAGTCAAACCAGGAGGATGGTTGACTTGGTCAAACTTACATCGAACGCACATATAAACAAACCTAAGACGTAACTCAGACTAACACAAGACATTGATTTGTATCATGACAAAATACAGACAAAGTACAGACACAAGTGCACCAACAAACTCCCCCTTGGCTGTAGCTTTATCTCGATCTTCGTGTCTTCAAGTCTCTTACGTCCTTTCAACTGAGCTGAGTCGAACCGAGCCGAGTCGTGTCCACAAAATATGTATCAACAAACTCCCCCTTGGACACTACTCGTGAGGTTCAACTTCCATGTCTTCCACGTCGGAGGATCTTCAAAGTCTTCACGCGTCGTAAGTAGAAAGTGTATCAACACACTCCCCTTTTCATTTAGGTAGTGTGGCAATAAACTCCCCCTTAGATTGAACTCTCCATTGAGTCATGCTCGTGAATCTTTTGACTTGTCAATTCTTCAGATCCTTGTGGTGTTGATGAAGGGTCAGCGGCAACTCGATCATTTTATCCTTTGAGTGCCTCCACTTCGTGTCTTCATTCCAAAGCTTGTCATCGAACATGTTCTTCTCGCCTTTAGCATCTGCACATGCAAGAAAGCTAAACGCATAATGAGAACAACCGCTTGGAATATAGTTAACATTTAAACAAACGACACATATGAGATCAAATCTCAATCAAACACCGACCGACGATATTTAGAAAGTTTAGAAAAATATTCAATTTTAATCCTTTAACTTTCAACACTTGTTAACTTCGACTGTTTATGAAGATGCAATTGTTTTCCGACTTATGATCAGGATTTTGGGTAGGATAGACTCGAGTTCCAACATCAGTCAATCAAAAATAAACTAGAAGCAAAATCTTTTTGGATTTTATAAAGTTTATATTAAAACACACCTAAAATCTTTTTGAAATTTTTCATTTTTCAAATGTAAAGACGGAAAGTAAAAAAAAATATATACAAAGATGCATAAACTGAAAACAGTAAATAAATATCTACAGACATTCTTTTTGCGAGTTTCGAGGGTAAGAGAATCATATCAGTGTACGGTCATGTCAAAACGCTCGTTTTGTTCAATTAGTTAACATTAACATAAGCATCCTATAACAATTATCGGTATTGTTGTCCACTTAAGCTCAACTTATCATTTGTAATCATGGCGAGGGGATACGTTAAGGTATGATTTATACTTACCGACCGGTGTTCATCCACATCACGACACATTCCCGTATCAAGGTATGCACGAGGGTTCATCTTACCGGTGAGTATACCGATTATCATCTGTTTGACCGTATATGATGTGAGATTCTCACTTATTTTGATTTGAAAACAAGCCCTATGTGATAGAATCACTTATTGATGAGGAACTTGATTTTCGATGCATGAAGGGCACAAGAGCAAGTCCGTGAACAGGTCAGTACTTTCGTACAGCAGAGAGACGAACTTGACTCCCGGATAAATGTGATATATTATCACTTATTTGAGGGACATGTGATTGTTTATCACTTATTGAGGTCGTATGCAGTATGTACACGTATGTATGGTATCATGGAAGATCTAGACTTGCGTCCCCGTTATTTTTCGGTAAAAGAAACAACCATGATACCCAGATGATAAGCAGCATAAAGACCGAATATCTCAGAACCTCGGCAATCTCTCAAACGAAATTTCGGTACTAAGACCATATGCCAATGAATGGTTCCCACCTGGTCTTCAGTCGATTTAAGTTTATATCACCCTGCACACTTTAAAATGATTGTGAGCCTACCGATACATCTTATATAGAGCTGCTTATCGCTTTTTCATTTAAGGTTTAAAGAGGTTTAGACAGACCACTGATGTACTATCATTTTCTCTTTTACTCGCCAGGAAACTCATTTTTGTTTTTCTATTGTTTTTGTGTTTTTGAAATTTTTCGATGTTTTTGGATTTTTCAAATTTTGGATTTTACTCCCCCTAAAATCAACAAACTAAGCTAAAATTTTAACAACACAAAGGTATTTACAAAAACGATTTCCCGATGTCGGTTTACTCATGTTTTACCTCAATGCCGTTTACCAAAATTAATTTTTAATCTGAAAAGATTTATCGAATTTTGGAAAAATCAGTTGGCATGTCGGTTTGCGGTGCGGACCATGACAACATTGTCTGGCCAAGGAGTGCTGCGAGAGGATAACAATTTATAAAGTAGCTTGAATAACGACAAGTAAAGGAGAGATTAGAATTTTAAAAACCGTATCCTACAACTGCTTCGTGCATTGCAAGGAATCTGAGTGCTCTCACAAACTGGATATCCACCCGGTGTGGATTTCAAAGTCGATTCTTTGTAGCTACTGAGAAGTCTCTTGACAGCAACAAGATCATAAACCTTTGGGTCCGGCTGGTCTTCCACATTGCACCAGCGAAGGTCTTTGTCTTTCTCTTTCAGAAGTAGTGTGCGGTTGTTCAATCCAAGCCAAGGCATCCGCACACCCGGTTGTTTGTTCAACAAACACATTTTCTTCAGTTACACCGCGAAGAAATGTACACTGCACGTTCATCTTGTTGATTTTGAACTTCAAACGTGCTGCAGGTGCGTACATTTTGATTTGAATCTACCCCTGGGGACCCGATCAAAACCTTGAACAATCAAACTTTTGGATGATTTTCATTTTGTCTAAGGTTTCAATTTCTTTTGACAGACAATTCTGTCTTCTTTTCTTTTTCTTCTTCTCTCCATCAAAGGCAACAATTTCTTCTGTCGCCTATTTTGTGCATGGACACTCCACTATCAACAATCTTACGATTATCAATAGTTCCTCCTGGAACATTCTGCACACTCACTTAGAGATTAGTTGGAGAGGGGGACCCAAGCCTTTGTGGACTTGGGTCGTCCTTGATCATCAAGGAAAGTGATCTCAATCACCTGATGATTAGGAAAAATAAACTGTGGTGCTCCCCCTGACTGAATTACCTGTTTTTGTTTCCAAGCTGTTTGTCCTTTACCAGTATTTGTATTAATTGTTTTTGCATTTACTGGTTTTACCGTTGTAGATTTTGCTTGTACAGGTTTTTCTTCTTTGACCTCTGATTTTAAGGCCTTCTCAATTACCTTTTGATTCTTTTGTTTTAACTTCTTTTCCTTTTCTTTCAAGACACGTGGGTCTTGTTTCGGGGAAACAGGTCGTTTTTGGTAATTGGTTTCTTGGGGAGCACTCGTTTTTGCCTTCAACTTTTGCAGATATGGGCAGTATCTTACAATATGCCCAACTGTGCCACACTCAAAACACATTCTCCGCTCTACAAACCTCAGAGAAACATGTTGATGACCAGACGGAGAACCAGACAATGAACTTTGTGATCTAGATGTACTTGGACCTAAATCACATCCGTTTGTGTGTTGGTTGTAATTATTCTGATCATTTCGTTTTAAAATTCTAACTTGTTTTATAAAATCAATGTTAGATTTATCCTGAAATGTTTCAAGTTTGTCTGATCCCGTGGATCCAACAAAGTTCATTTTCGGTTCTCGTTTCTTAACAGAAGCTCTTTTGTTTTGCACCTTTTGCTGCTGAACTTTAGGTGCTTGAACATTCTTGTTCTGAGCCTTCTTTCCGTGTACCTTACCTTTTCCGGAATTGACTTGTTGTTTTCGCTCAATTGGTAGTTTTTGGTTTCCGTATTGTTTTCTAATTTGTTCACACGGAATTGGATCACATTGAGTGACGGTAACTTTGCCACTTTTGTTCCCCAAAAACTTATCAGTACATCCTTCAAAAATTTGCTCAATTAAATCTTGATTTACGTTTTTAATTGGAAAATCTTTGTTAGAGTAGATTTTGTCATCTCCTTTGAGCGTGTACAACAAGTTATTCCCTTCACAGCTAGATACAAGGGACTCCATTGCTTTTGACATTTCAGTCTTACTCGGTTTCACTGGTGGATCACACAGAATGTGATTCTCGATTGGAATATCTGTTGTAACCGAGTTAGACTGCTGTTTCACAATTTCTTTAGATTCATCATCCGATGAATCAGATTCATCATCCGAAGAATCAGTATCCTCAACAATGGGAGGACTCTGTTCCTTAACACACGATGAATCTGTCACATTCTCAGATTCTGATTGACCCGAGGATGATGTACCAGTTGTGAACCCGAGGCCTGCTGCAAAGTCATCTAGACCGAGTGGCACAGTAGGTTCAAAACGGGGCATATCCTCGTCATCAGGCAATTTGGAGTAATTGTGATTCATTTGGGGAGGACATGATTTGAATCCCATACACTTCTTATCCCCCTTTTTCTTTTGAACATCAATAATGTGATCCAAAACATAGCGGGAATTGGAATAGCTTTCCAATTTCTGCTTAATTGTCTCACATTCACATCGAGCTGTTGCTAACTCTACCATTTGTTTTTCAATTGTGTCAATAAGATCATTGTTAGCATGTTGTTTTCGCAAAACAGCCTTTTGTAATTCTGAAACATCATGTTTTAATGACGCAATTGTTGCTTTAAACTCCTTTTCATTTCTGGTTAAAAACAAGTTAGCTTCGGTTGCTTTAGAAAGATCTACAATCAATTCTTGATTGTGTTTGTGTGTGATTTCAAACTGACTTTCCTGTTCAGCATATTTAACCTTTAAACTATCACAATTTTCACAACTAACTACAGTGGGTTCATCGACACATACCTGACTTGATGAACTGTCGACATTAGCCGTAAAGGCTGAATGGAAAGAAAAAGATCCATCTTCAGAGAAGAACTTAGCAAGCTTCTCGGAAGTTCCAGCAGATTTCTGGCAGAGAATAGATCTCCTCTTGCAAAATGCTTCAGCTTCAGCCAAAAGTTCATCAACCTTCAAATCTAAAGCATCACTTGATAAATCACCAGCATCAAGTGATTCCCCATCCATGCTCCCACTATAACCCGAACTATCTTCATCTTCTGAAGATTCACCAGCAGACACGGGTTCTACTACCTTCTCAATCACTTTAGCATAACATGCTGTTCCACCATTTGGAGCATCATTTCCCAACTGAAGCGACCAATCACAACCTTCATCTACTTGAACCACGAGTCCCCGGTTGGCATTTGATTGCCCTGCCTGGCTTTGGTTGTTGACAGGTATCAACGTACGAACATTGTTCCTGTTCTGGTTCTGCTGGTTGCCTTGATTTCTGAAGGGATTTTGGTTTCCATGTTGAGTTGGTCTTGTGCATTCCCTTTTGAAATGACCCCGTTCACCACAGTTAAAGCACGTTACAGCTTGCTTGTCGAACCCATACTTGGTGTCTTTCTTGCTTTCCAAGTTGGTTCTCCCCGTCCTTTCCATAAACTCCTTTGCTCTTCGAATTGCACTAGCAAGAGCCCATTTGATATCCATCATTTCAAACTCTTCTCTATTTACTTGCTGATAATCTTCATTGGTTAGATTGATATTCCCAATCTGACCTGCGATCAATCCACAATAAGCACTAACCAAGGTGTTCAACATCTCCATATGCTCCTTGGCTATTTCGACACTGACTTTGGAAAAGTTGGAAGTGTCTAATCTGACTGTGTTCGGATTGGAAGTGGCTTGAAAGTTTGAAGAGTTTCCATAAAATCCTTGCTGTTGCGGTTGTTGCTTCTGAGCTTTGCTTGGATCTAAGAAAGGCGGTGGTGTGAATTGCTGAGCTGTCGGTTGCACATACTGTTGTTGAGAAGAAGAATTTGGTCTTGGATACATCGAGTATGCTGAAGGATCAAACTGATCTGTTGTTGATGGTCCGGTGTTTGAGATGAAAGCTGTTTGAAGCTTCGCGTGTTGAGAAGCTGGTTTTTCTCCACTGATACCCCCTGCAATCCCAAAGTACATCTCTGGACTTTGAGGAGTTAGTGTTCTTTTTGCCTTAAGTTTTTCTTCCACATCCTTGTTCTCCAATTTTTGAATTAAATCATAAACGGTGATTGTGTCTAAAACACCATTTTCTTTGAGAATTTCAAGATAACTGCTCCACTTTGCTGGTAAGCTATCAGCAAATCTCTTCACTATTTCTTGTGGAGTGGCAGTGACTCTAAAAGCAAACATCTCGCTCAACAAGTGATGGAACCTTGTAGATAACTCTGCCAAAGTCTCATCTCCATACACGTGAATCCTTCAAACTCTTTCTTCAGTAAATCTTGCTTGATCTTTCTAGATTGAGCATTTCCTTCACATCGTAACGTGAGCATATCCCACAAGCTTTTAGTAGTCGTGCAGTAAACAAACTGGTGGTAAATGTCTCTGTTAAGAGCTTGTGTGAGAATCATGAATGCTTTCTTTTCTAACTCAAATTTCTTCTTATCTTCATCAGACAGAGTGCTGTAAGTTTGTGGATTAGATCCTGCAACTTCCAACTCATTGTCAAATGCGGTGAAGAAGCACATCCATAGATCTTGACCTTGCCCCTGAACATAAGTTCTCAGCCTTTCTTTCCACCATCCCCAATCATTGATGTGATTTAGCTTTGGCGGTTTTGTGCTTGTACCAGTTTCACTGTCGTTCTGCATCATAGATTGAATGCTGCTGCTTTGATTTGTGACCAATGCCCATTGATTTGCAGTTATCATTGCAGCTTGAGGTGGGGCAATAGCTCTCATCCATGCAGTTTTGTCGAAAACTGGCTCAGATTGCGTAGCTGATGATTGTGGAGTCAAAGTCCAAGCGGTTGGATCCCACTGACTGTGCGTAGCTGATGATTGTGGAGTCGAAGTTATTTTAGTCCACGCGGTTGGATCCCACTGACCGTTTGTTCCCATTTTATAAAAATTAATATATTAAGTGAAAATTGATTTTTTTTAAAAAAAAATTAATTTTCACAAACTATGTTAAAATGTTGAAGAGAAACAAACAGCCGAAAGATCAAGGATCGAAAGACCTGAAAAACACAACTGTTAATCTTAAACAAATAAGGATCGAAAGATAAACACTTGTTCGAAAGATAGACACTTGTTCGAAGGATCAACAGTGTTCGAAAGATCACTGTTGAATTTCGAACAATGACTTCGAAAGATTCTCCAAGACGAAGGATCCTTATCTTTCGAAATGTAACAGTAGCTCGAACAATATATCCTTCGAAAAGATTCCTTGGCTCGAACGATAACTCACTGACTTCGAAAGATGTTCGAAGGATGGGTATCTGTCGAACCTCCTTGATCGAAAGATGATCTTTCGACTTCGAAGGATATCTTTCGATGAGCTCTGACACAGTTGACAAATGTGACAGGTTGGTGAAAAGGTGACGGGTTGGTAGAAACTTTCGGCAGAAGGTAGAAGGTATGGTCAGACCCTGCCTTTTACCAAAAACAGATTTGGATTGATTATTTTAATCAGTTAACCCTTCCCAATACACAAACAACTTTCAAAAATAATTAAACAAGATCAAAAGATGTAAAACTTTGAAGAACACTTGAAGCTTTATTGAAGATACGATGAACACAACCCAGAAAAATTTGAATTTTCCGGTAAACCAACAACTTCCGAAACCGCGATTTTGCTAAAATGTTTAATAAAAACCAAAGACTAACATGTGAGCATGAAAATAACACGGTTTTTAACAAAACATAAAGCAAAACACCAAGATATACTCCGATTTTAAGATGTTTTCCAGAAAAATATGAACTTTTAAAACCCGAAAAACAGCAAGAACACCTCGGTTTTAACAAGGAGAAGAGCCAAGGCTCTGATACCACTTGTATTAATACGAATGAAAGGTCCAGTTACAAGCTCAATGTTTACAGATGTACTCTATAAACTCTCTCTCTCGTGTGTGTGTGTGCTGTCCAACAGAATGCTCTAAGTGTTCTCTCAAGTGTCCTCACCATCTCCCCCTTTGAACACAACACACTACATGAGTATTTATACCCGACACAGCAGGTCTGGTCGAAGGATCAGATAGACTGATCGAAAGATCATCTATCGACCTGAAACACATCGAAGGATCCACATATACCTCGAAGGATGATATCCTTCGAGGTCCATCATCATCCATCGAAGGTTATCTTTCGAGCTCATCATCGAAGGATATAAGCAATCCTTCGATGACTCATCCTTCGACCCAAACATCTTACAACCATGTGCTAACTGTTTGGTCAAGTCAAACCAGGAGGATGGTTGACTTGGTCAAACTTACATCGAACGCACATATAAACAAACCTAAGACGTAACTCAGACTAACACAAGACATCGATTTGTATCATGACAAAATACAGACAAAGTACAGACACAAGTGCACCAACAAACTCCCCCTTGGCTGTAGCTTTATCTCGATCTTCGTGTCTTCAAGTCTCTTACGTCCTTTCAACTGAGCTGAGTCGAACCGAGCCGAGTCGTGTCCACAAAATATGTATCAACAATTACGATGTATATTTTTTAAATGGATATTGTGTCGCTATCATACCAAATTCAATCAAAACCGATTGTATAACATTTGTATCCGTATCAATATTTATTTTTAGTGTTTTTTGCTTTTGATTAATTAATATGGTATCGCTACCATACCGTACTGAACAACATCAGTACGAGTATACATTCATTTTTATGATTTATTGTTTGATAACTGGTACTTTAATAGTATCTTAAAAGTTATATCTTTCTATACTAATAAATGAAAATTTTTTTTGGACACGTGTCACTTTCTGGTACTTTCTCACATAATAATAATAACAATAATAATAATAATTTCAAACAAAATTTAGATAAGAATAAATATTTGTTTTTGTATAAATAATTTTAATCAAAAATTCAGATAATCATCATATTAAATAATAATAATTTCAAACAAAAATTAGATAAGAATAAATATTTGTTTTTCTATAAATAATTTTAAACAAAAATTTAGATAATGATAAATAATTGTTTTAATATCATTGAATATTTTTAGAGAAAAATGCAATACACACGTTGTCATCATTCATTTTGCTACATACAAACTAACTTTTTAACTTCTAAATTTATGCCTGATATTATTTCTTAATGTATTATTCAATGTAAGTATAAACAAAGTTTCGAATACAATTATTCATTCAAAATTTATAGATTAGCATCTTATTAAAAAAAATATTCGGTTAAACATCAAACTCAAATATTCGAAATAGGAATATCTATATGTTATTTAAATATTGCTTATTATTCAACACGTGCAATACACGAGTATTTTTAAAGATATATTTTTTTATTATTTATTATATAAAATTATTCAAAATTTATAGATTAGCATCTTATTAAAAAAAATATTCGGTTAAACATCAAACTCAAATATTCGAAATAGGAATATCTATATGTTATTTAAATATTGCTTATTATTCAACACGTGCAATACACGAGTATTTTTAAAGATATATTTTTTTATTATTTATTATATAAAATTAAATTTATGCAGCCCGTGTAATACACGGGGTTCAAACCTAATAAAAATATATGTTTAAATCAATTAAACTAATAAAACAATATAATAATAAAAACCAATAGAAAAACAATATTAAAACAATTGAAAAACACTATTCATGGCTTGTTTGATTTAATAAGTATAATAATTAATATTATATTATATTTTGTGTATAAAATTAATATGTAATACTATTATTAAAAGGGAGGAGACACCAAGGAGTGACACGTGTACAAAAAGATTTTCATTTATTAGTATAGGAAGATATAAATACAACTTTTATTTTATAATTTTTAAATTTTAATTTTTATAGTTGGGTTTCCGTGATGATCGGTCAAAATTTTATTTATCAAAAAACCGGTTCAATAAATAATAGTTAATTAATTAAACAAGTTAATAAATAAAACGCAGCGGAAATATAAACTAATGATCAACAAAAATGAAACCCGACAGGATCCGGTTACATGGAAACACAAGCACAGTAAAATATATTTAAGTACCGATGAGAAAAATTATACCTCGGTTAATGACGAACCGGTCGAGACACCGAGGTTCAACGAACAAGTGCTAGTAAACGAACCAACGAAATGCGACGAATGAGGTAGCGCCAAGCGGCGGCCAACCGCGGCGAATAACGGCGGCAGCCGCAGCAATCAGCGACGGCAGGGCGGAGGCGGGACGGCGGAGGCGGGGGCGGCGACGGCGGCCCGCGGCGGTGGCCGGTTGGCGATTCCCGGAGGCGGCAAACCGACTGTGGCTCGGTTAATATTGAGAGCCATTTTTTTGTTGCAAGCACTCTCCTAAACCTTTTGTGCAACAACCCTTCCATATAAAAGCAAGAACCAAGGTGCATTTTCACCAAGTGGCATGCATGCATGATGCATGTATTGCGATTGGCCAAAAGGTTGGTGTGTGACAAGTGGCGTATGGTGAGTATACACGTGTCACCCGGTCTATGTATTCGTCTCTCAGTTAATACCCGCTTATGATCATAAATATAATTATGATATGTCTCGTATGTTGTTCGTAATTACCAGTTAAACAGGTTAAGTGGATTTTAGTTCGTTGCCCAAGGTGTAACTCTTACGGGTCAAGACCCGGTCGGCAGCGTTGACTTATCGAACCGGACATAATATCCAACAGCTCCCACTTGGACGGTCTCTGATAAGATCTCAACGCAGAGAGCCAACTGTGTTCTAGCTACACATAGCTGCCCCCAACAGGTCATGACACTTTAAAGTCATTAACCAAGGTATCTTCTTTTAGCAACGACTTGCTACATGATGACAGTAGACTTATGGCAATCTTCGTTGATGTGCGTGAGTGTTATTAGTTTTTTAATGTATATGTTAAGCCCTTTTTAACACTTTTTAGCCAAGTTTTAAATTTATAAAACACGATATTTACTACCACTAAACACACATATGGGCAAGTGCACCCATCGTGAGCGTAGTATAGTGTTGGCAAGATACCGAGGTCGTCCAAGGACACAAGAGCTTTTAGTACCGGTTTATCCTCAACGTCTAATCAAATCAAAAGTTTAGAAAAAATTTTTAAACTAAGAAAATAAAAACTAACTAAAATGCTTAAAATAAAAATAAAATAAAACAGATAGACAAGATGAATCACTTGGTTCCGACTCGTGTTTAGTGTAACCTTTGATTATTTCCGCACTTTTGCACTATTTAAGAGATTATCTTAGTTATTGTAGTAGGCCCCTCTTTTGGAGGTGACGTTACCCTCAACCCAGTAGTTTGAGTCAGCAAGTATACAATCCTAAAGGGTCGGATTATTGAAAGATATTTAATTAAGTTATTAATGCATAATGTGGTAGGCCCCTCTTTTGAAGGTGACGTTACCCTCAGCTAAGTAGTCTGAGTCAGCAGGGATACAGTCCTAAGTAGCCGGGTTAAAGTATTAATAGTAGTTTAACTTATGAGGGAATCAAAGAGTTTGGACCCCCGCCATCCAATACCGTTAAGTATTGAAGGAGGTTCTACTAAATTTGACCCAGGTCCTTTGCAGGATCTATACACTGAACAATGGCAAGACTCTAACCAAACCGTTCCCTTAACCCCCGACCAGGTAGCCAACATACCTCCATATAGACCGTGGAGATATGAATGGTGAAAATCTTTTATTTTATATAGACAGTAAAATAATGCCAAGACACCACGGACAAACGATAAGGAAGAATCACCTTCAACATAAGAAACTAGTTATTAAAGTCATTAATACATAACCATTTAAAAAGTGCGAAAAGATTAAAAATAAAAAGTATTACACTAGACACTTTGTCTTCACCAAGTGATGTAAGAGACTTAGGCAAACATGGCCTTGATTGTCAAGAACTCTTACGATCAATCTTGGATCCCGTGATGACTCACACACTCTATGATGGATAATGGATGTTGGTGGTAGATGATGGTGTTATGGTGGTGGTGGGTGGTGGGTGAAGTGTGAAGTGTGAGAGAGGTGGTGTGCCAAGGGATGGTTTGAGCTTAAGCCAAGCACTCCTATTTATAGGCTGAACAGAAGCTCGGGCATGGCCTCGTGTCCAGTGGGCACGGCCCCGTGTCCACATCCTTCTCTTTCTTCATTAATTGCTCTTGTCTTTATTAGTTGACCACGGCCCCGTGTCCGTTGGGCACGACAC
>JARYGA010049866.1:0-36226 GCA_030545235.1 Helianthus tuberosus
CATCGATTAGAAGACAAACTGTATCATCGACTTTCTCACGACGTGAACCCAAGTTTTATTTAAATATCAGTAGTCTTAATTTATTAGTTCTAAAAATATTGTTGAAATGTTTAGATTAGGCCTATAACAATTAGCCAATTAGATAAATTTATAGCTACAAAATAATATTTAAAATAGTTAGATAAGTATAAATTATCAGTAATTATTAAGTTATATAACTTTAATATTTAAATATATGGACTTGAGTTGCATCTTAAAAGGATGGTTGTTTTTGGAAAAATTTATTAGTATGATAAATGTAGTTATTATTCTTCTTGTATTTTAAATATATTAAATAAATAAATTATTTGTTAAGCAAGAAAATCGTTCCCTCCACTCTCGTTATGAAAATGCTCGATATTTGTTTCAATTATTAAGATATAATTTCTAACCTAGTAATTAATATAAATGAGAAAATCGTTCCCTCTACCCTCGTTATGAAAATGCTCGATATTTGTTTCAATTATTAAGATATAATTTCTAATCTAGTAATTAATATAAATAAATAATAGGATAATTTAAAGAACTTTATCCGTAATTTCTTAAATGTTTGAAACAAATATTAAATTTAACAATTTAAATTAAATAATAATTATCTACAATTAAGTAAGAGTAGATGGTCTAGAATAATAACTAATAAGATAATTTATGGAACTTTATCCTTAATTTCTTAACATATATTAAATTTAATAATTTAAATTAAATAATAATTATCTACAATTAAGTAAAAGTAGATGGTCTAGAATAATGACACGTGTCCTTTTATTGGTTTCTTTTATTATATAGTATAGATACGTATCCAAACTTCACCAATTTGCTTCTCAATTTAATTCAACTTCATATGGAATATGAGTTATCTTTCAAAAGAGCATCATTTCAATATTTCTTTCATATTTTCTTGATCTTCGACCCGCATGTTTTAGCTTAAAACCAATCACTGACACGACCCTTTTTGAGATTCTTTTATCAACATAAATCCTTCGGTTACCCCTCAAGAATGCTACGCACCTACAAACAATAAAAACGAACCAATGTAGATTCCATCCTACAAAAACATGTATTTTCCACAATGATGTAATATGTATGGTCTAAATGCACAAAATGTAAGGAAAATTAACAATAAAAACGAACCAACGTAGATTCCATCCTACAAAAACATTTATTTTCCACAAGGATATAATATGTACGGTCTAAATGCATAAAATGTAAGGAAAATATATGCTAAAATATGATAAATAAATGTCTAAAAATGTATCTAACAATCAACTTGAAAATAAGATGATATAACTAGGTGAAAAATGTCTAATGGCATTTCATCATATTTCAGCTAATTTAAGGGGTAAAAATTATTATTTTATATATTTTTTTCATTATTCAGTGTATTTTAGATAAGTTTAGTGACTTTAACATAGGAAAATGGGATTGAAAGACCTTTTCGTGTTTTTTTAAACATGTGGACTTTAAGATAAAAAAAAAAAAATTATTTTAAGTGTTTTTTTTTGTGAAAAGAAAATAACAGTGTCAGATTCTTTTAATTATACTTTTAAACTTAAGTGGGTTAACATCTCAATCCATTTCTTAAATGAGTTGTGTTGTGTTGGGGTATATATATGTGACAAATGAGTTATATTAGTCAACCGAAAACATAAGAGTTTGATTGTTTTTATGTTATTTTTGTGCCGATTCTCAGGTCATGTGAGGTTTCCTATTGTTTCGGCTTATGATATGTTGAATATTTGGATTTAGGAGTTTGATTTCATACGCTATGTATCCTGGAATTATAGACCATTGCTTGTTGGAGCTGATCACTAAGTTGTTGACTATATAAGTTGAATGGTGTTGATTAGTTTCATTTGGTTGATGTCTTGTTGATTTGTTTGGATATTGACATTCCAAACTATTAACAGAAACTAAAATCTTAAGATAAAGAGTAAATTACAAGTTTTATCCTTTATGTTTACACCAAATTGTATGCGCTGTCCTTTAGCGTAAAAGTTGACAAGTTTTGTACTCAATGTTCTAAAATCTTGAACGTTATGTCCTTTATGCCAAACCCAGTTAGATTTTTTGGTTAAATCAGATTACACAAGGGTATTTTAGTCTTTTTAGCCATTCATTTAATATTATTTAAGAGTAAACTGCCATTTTGGTCCCTGTGGTTTGGGCACTTTTGCCATTTTAGTCCAAATCTCAAACTTTTTATATCTGGGTCCCTGTGGTTTGCATTTTGTTGCCATTTTAGTCCAAAATCTAAAAACCCTCTATTTTGTCTGTTGAAAACTGATTATTTTGTCCTTTAGTGCAGGGGCATTTTGGTCATTTTGCTTTTCATTTAACATTTTCTTAATTAACATTTTCTTCCCCTAATAAATCATCATCATCCCCAAATAAAACCCTAACTGACTCTCTCTCTTCTCTCTCTATAAACAACTCCCTGTGGTTTGGGCACTTTTGCCATTTTAGTTCAAATCTCAAACTTTTTACATCTGGGTCCCTGTGGTTTGCATTTTGTTGCCATTTTAGTCCAAAATCCAAAAACCCTATACTTTGTCTGTTGAAAACTGATTATTTTGTCCTTTAATGCAGGGGCATTTTGGTCATTTTGCTTTTCATTTAACATTTTCTTAATTAACATTTTCTTCCCCAAATAAATCATCATCATCCCCAAATAAAACCCTTACTGACTCTCTCTCTTCTCTCTCTATAAACAACATAAAACCCCATTTAATCGAGCACTCTTCATCTTTTTGTTCAAATATTGCAGCCGCCACCTAGCAGATCACACATCACTTTCTTTCAGATCCTCTTCATCTTTCTGTTCATACTCACAAACCCATTCAATCGAGCACTCAACCTAATTGGAACCATTCAACGATGTCAATTAATGAAGAACCACCTGCAATTGAACAAAGAATAAACGAAAACGAAGATCTAGAGCCATTAGAAGATGAAACAGACGACTGTGAAGAGTTTCACGGCGGAGGTGGTTGTGGTTGAATCAGGTGTACGGTAGAGTTTAACAGGTGAGAAAAGGGGAAGAGGGCGGTGTTTAACACCGGTGGTGTTTAACAGGTGAGAAAAGGGGAAGAGCACGACCAAAGAAGGTGGTGGTGACAGAAGCTCCGGTTGGATCTGATTGAAAAAAAATGTTGAATCCAGAAAACTAAAAAGAAAATTTAAACTCTCTTTTTTCTACTCTATTATTTTCTTTTAGATTATGTGTGTGATTTGAGAGTGGGTTAATCGGAGACAGTGGTATATTGTTGAATGATGTTTGGTTTCTGAGATGAAGATGTGTTGAAGATGTTAACTGATGATGAAGAACAAAATAAACCACAAAATTTTAAAAATTGTTTCTACTCCTTCCTTTTAAAGATGGTGTTGTTGGATTTTAAATTGGGGGGTTTTAAATATGGGGTTGGATTTTGAAAATTTCAGATCTTTTATGGTTATTATTAGATTGGGGTTTCAATCAGATTGGGGTTTTTGAATGGTTCCTTCTGGTGCATATTCTTGTTCAACCATGATTGGGGGTTTTGAATGGTGTGCATATTCTTGTTCAGCCATGTTTGAGTTAAATGGATTGAATAGGATGACTGATGGGATGGCTAGGGAGGATGAGTTTTTAGGGTTTTTGAATGAGCAACCGTAATGTCACCGGCAGAGAGGAGAGAGAGAGAAGAGAGAGACATGGGTGTTAGAGAGAGAGAGAGAGAAAAGAGAGACATGGGTTTTGTTTGAGGTGCAGAGGTTGAAGATGATGAGGTTGAAGATGATGATGATCAGGGGTTGATACACTTGAAAACTTGAGTCTTTTCATTTATTAAAAGCAAAATGACCAAACTACCCCTTCAGATAAAGACAAAAAAAGAGACATTAAAACAGTAAAAAATCAAAGATTTTGAGTTTTGGACTAAAATGGCAACAAAATGCAAACCACAGGGACCCAGATGTAAAAAGTTTGAGATTTGGACTAAAATGGCAAAAGTACCCAAACCACAGGGACCAAAATGGCAGTTTACTCATTATTTAAAAAACTAAAACAAAATATTTTAGACAATATGTGACAACTCGAGTTTCCAAGGTTCCATCTTCGCATTTATTGCACGTTAATTGTTTAGATCGTTTGTTTACACGACTTGGTTGTTTCACAACTGTACACGTTTGTAATATGTTAAACCGTGTTTGATTGATATGTTATATATGGTGTGCATTATAAATGTGTATGTTAATATTAGACATATATTATTGTGATGTTTTGTATAATTTAAAAATGAAATCTGTTAGGCCAAACACCCTCCCCACGAAAACACTAATGGACGAAAACACAAGGGTGTTTTCGTCACCCACACTTTGGCGAAATCAAATGGGCCTTGGCCCAGTAGTGATTAGTTAGAATGTTGAGTGTAATCGTTCTATCATGTTAAACGTTTTATTTTTGTGAAGTTGGGTCAGCGTGGGCCGCGATACACAAAGTAGGCAACTCATGGTTTGGGCCGTGACAATTGTAGTCCATCTAGGATTATTTGAGCCCAACCCACCTTAGTTTATGTATACATTGGGTCTAGGAGCCAGGAATACGTATTTGTTAGTTTTATTTTGAAATCATAAGATAACAAAAGGAAACCCTAGTGCACCCTACCCTACTCTTTTTGGCGATCAGCCTTCCTCTCCCTTCGAATCATTCTGGTAAGTTATATCAAGGATTATAATCTTGTTAACTATGATTGGTTGCATGAAAAGTGGCATTGATGTGTATGTATGCATGTTTACATAGTGGTTCTTTGTTGAATAAAGGCACGATGACATGTGGTGATTTTATGATAATTTAGTATTGTTTTCTTTTATGTGGATTATTGGTGATTCTCAGAATATTAACAAGTTATATTAGGGGTTCAGTGATGAATATTAGGGTGCATGATAGTGTGAATCTTTGATTTGGAATTTAAGGATGTAAGTGGTCCGATTAATATGATAACCTAGAAGTTTATGTTCAAACCATGATTTCGATTTGAATGGTAACAACTGTTTGGTGGAATAATAATAATTGTTGATTTGATATGGGTACCAAAACGATTTAATCGAATAGAGAAGTGGTTAGGATACCAACTAATATTGACCAATATAATAGAGTGGCAGAATATTAATGTTTGATGAAATAGTGGGATCTGATGTCATGTGGTACGTGAACAAGATGAATATGGTGTATTAGATAATGTGCTTGATCACACGTTAATTATTCAGTAAAGATTAGAGGAATTGGCTAACCACAAATATGTTATCACAAGTAGAATATATATATCATTTAGGATACATGTTAAATAAAGGGTTGCATATACTTAATGGGCTGCATGAACTAAATGAAACAAGCATAGGTGTGGCTGGGCCGTACACTGTTAACGGGGAGTAGCACAGCCAAGACGGGCTGGGTTCAATGGGCCGTGCGCATACCATAGGCTGGTAAAAGGCCTGTTGTACTTGGGCCGCATGCTGGGTTACGGGCCGCGGATGGAAACGGATCACAGGACTTGGTCGGTTCGATATAATGGGCCGGGTAGTATAATTGGGTAGTACTCGAATTGCATGTTAACTATTTTGGGCCGATAACTATGGTAAATATTGTGTTCCATTTCTGTCTTGGTGATTAGTGGGCTGTGACTTAGAGTAGGCCGTGGACATATCATGTACTTTGCACACTGTTAAGGATTGTGACTTATAAATGTGATAGTACAAACATATGGATAATGGAAGAGTTAAACACCAAATATGTGATGCTATGATGTATGTATTACTTTGCATATCATGACCAACTGTTACGATTGTACGAGGATGTGTGTATGTTACTTGGATTATATGTGGTGCATGTTGCGTTAATAGATTTAAGGAACTGATTTTTACCGATAACCATGTTAGGGTGCGTTTGATCAACTGTAAACACGTAGCTAATCTTACCGAGCAAACCAAGGTGAGTTCACACTTTCTACAAAGCATGGGATTCCCAGGGGTTGGGAATGGGGTTAAGGAACATGGATTCCTCGTCCTTCTTGGGTAGGATAGTACTGGTTCAGGAATGTAATTCCTCGTCCTCATGGACAGTTAACTTTACTAGACCAAAACTCTATCACGAAGTCCCTCCTTTTTATATTGACTTAATCGCCGGGCCAATGGCGAGCGGGTCATTAGTTAGATAGCGCTATTTAGGTCTGACAAGCCTCACACCGTGCCGCAGAGGACGGGCGTGAACTAATGGATCTGGGCACGTCAATGATGACAGACATTGACAGTTCAGGGCACATAAACATGACTACAGTCAGCAGTCGATATGGTAACGAGTCTAGTAGTATACATGGGGTAGCCCCCACGGCCGAAAAGCCAGATAACTAAACATGGGGTAGCCCCCACGGCTGGATTGCCAGAGTAAATGGGTTAAACAAATCACGTTTTCAACTATGGGGTAACCCCCACGGCAGGATGCCAGTTAAAGGAAACTGTTTTTGGAACAACTTAAAACGAACACCCAACTGTGAACTCGCTCAACATTATTGTTGACTCGTTACTACATGCTTTGCAGGTCAATAGGTACTTAGCTGGAGCTTGCATGGGGGGGAGTCGTTGTGGGACATGGACAGCTGTGTGCCATGTTAAACCTTTGGATATTTAAACTTATGTTTTGGTTTTAAACATTATGCTTCCGCTCATAACTTAAACTATGTTTGTTTTGGACACTAACTGTGTTGGTTGGACTTTTACAATTAATTACTTGCTTGTTCAATATGATTAGTGGTTTGATCCTGGTCAGTCACGCCTCCAAGCGGTGATACTCCGCGTGTGGATTTTGGGGGTGTGACAGATTGGTATCAGAGCCATTGGTTATAGCGAACTTGGTTTTAATATGGGGATAAAGTTTTTGTTAAAACCAGACTATAACCTGTACAGTGCTCAACGATCCACAACGACGCTTCTCTCCACGTGCAAGACTCAACATTCTAGGTGATACGATTTATGTTTACATTGCCTACTTGCTAGATTACATAGAACTTTGCTCATGGTATGCTTAGATAAACGTAACAACTATTGTTTGAAAACACTTGTGTGCTTACTCTCTTCTGTCATCGCACTTTCGCGAACCTTTCTCACTCATGTCTCCTTTGATATGAAGATCATGAGTGGACGCGTTAACCTAACTCAAGCCCAGTTGGCAGCTTTGATCACTGAACAAGTTACTGCAGCACTTGCAGCTTCCCAGGCAGGAGGTATACCCTGCAGTCGCAACTTACTCTAGGATCTCTAGATCCTACTCTCGTAAACCAACACTCATGCTTAAGTACGTTTACTCTTACGCACACGACAGGTCAACACGCTCAGCCACCTGTGTGCACATTCAAGACGTTCATGGACTGTCGTCCTAGTACTTTCAGTGGCACTGAAGGAGCCGTTGGACTCCTCCACTGGTTTGAGAAACTCGAATCTGTCTTCAAGATGTGTGAATGCCCTGAGGCTCGTAGGGTGAAGTACGCCACTGGTACTCTCGAAGGCACTGCGCTAACTTGGTGGAACGCGCAAGTTCGGATGCTGGGGCTGGCGGCTGCTAATGCCACTCCATGGAATGATTTTAAGGAACAGATCAAATGTGAATACTGTAGTCGTGATGACATCCACAAGCTGGAAGTAGAGTTCTTTAACCTGAAGATAACGGGGTCAGAGATAGAAGCGTACCCGAAACGATCCAACGAACTGGCAGTGTATGTCCAACTATGGTGGATCCTCCCATCAAGCGCATTGAGCTGTACCTCAAAGGCTTAGTACCAGAGATTCAGAGTCATGTGACTTCTGCCAACCTTGCTACCATCCAGGATGTTACTCGTCTTGCGCATCGTCTCACAGACCAGGCAGTGGAACAGAACAGGCTGCCTAAACGTATCAGTGCTACTACTACTACTACTGCTATCACTACTGCTACTCCTAGTGACAACAAGCGAAAATGGGATGGAACCTCCAGCAAGGGTTCAACTTCGGTTCAATCCCAGGCACAGCAGCGAAAGACAGATAATTACCAGAGCCCCAGTCAGCAGTCTTCTGGTAGTCAAAGGCAGGGTGGATATCGAGGAGATCACCCAAAGTGCAATAGATGCGACAGACACCACAGTGGTCACATAGTCAAGGGTTGTAACCTCGTCTTAGCTGTTCAGACTTTCTCTATCGATCTCATTCCTATAGTTTTGGGAAGTTTCGACATCGTCATGGGGATGGATTGGTTATCCCAACAGGAACCAGAAATCCTATGCAAAGAGAAGATTGTTCGTATTCCCCGTTCTGGCAAAGAACCTCTCGAAATTCAAGGCGACAAGAGTGGTGCTGTACTGGGCATCATCTCCTTCCTTAAGGCCCAGAGGTGTTTGCAAAAGGGGCACACTGCTATTTTAGCGCTTGTTACGGACGCGTCAACGAAAGAGAAGAAGATAGAGGATATTCCCGTAGTACGCGACTTTCCTCAAGTGTTTCCTGAAGAGTTACCTGGGCTACCGCCTCATCGCCAGGTCGAATTTCAGATCGAGCTAACTCCAGGAGCAGCCCCAATAGCTCGAGCACCTTATCGCTTAGCTCCAACCGAACTGGAAGAACTGTCTAAGCAATTGCAAGAACTTCTGGAAAAGGGTTTCATTCGTCCTAGCTCTTCGCCCTGGGGAGCTCCAGTATTATTTGTGAAGAAGAAAGACGGTACCTTCCGCATGTGCATAGATTACCGCGAACTGAACAAGGTGACCGTGAAGAATCGCTATCCTCTTCCACGCATCAACGACTTATTCGACCAGTTGCAAGGGTCGAGCTATTACTCGAAGATTGACCTGAGGTCAGGCTATCATCAATTGAGAGTCCGGGATGAGGACGTCTCCAAAACAGCATTCAGAACTCGCTACGGCCATTACGAGTTTTTGGTCATGCCATTCGGGTTAACGAATGCACCTGCGGTTTTCATGGATCTTATGAACAGGGTGTGTAAACCTTATCTTGACAAGTTCGTTATTGTCTTCATCGACGACATCCTGATCTATTCGAAGAGTCAGGATGAACACGAGCAGCATTTACGACTCATTTTGGAACTCCTTCGAGCAGAACATCTGTATGCCAAGTTTTCAAAATGCGACTTCTGGCTTCGTGAAGTCCACTTTCTAGGCCATGTGGTGAATAAGGATGGGATTCACGTTGATCCGTCCAAGGTAGACTCAATTAAGAACTGGCCTGCACCTCGTACTCCAATGGAAATTCGCCAATTCTTGGGATTGGCAGGTTACTACAGGAGGTTCATTAAGGATTTTTCCAAGATTGCACAGCCTCTCACTTCACTGACGCAGAAAGGCGTTGTTTATCGATGGGGAAATGCACAAGAATTAGCGTTTCAACACTTAAAGGATAGACTTTGCAGTGCACCTATCCTTTCATTGCCAGAGGGTACAGACGACTTTGTGGTTTACTGCGATGCATCCATTCAGGGTCTTGGTTGTGTATTGATGCAGCGGGATAAAGTTATAGCCTACGCCTCACGCCAGCTTAAAGTTCATGAAAGGAACTACACTACACACGATCTAGAGCTGGGAGCTGTTGTTTTTGCACTTAAGATATGGAGACACTACCTTTACGGTACCAAGTGCGCCATCTACACAGATCATAGGAGTCTCGAGCATATTTTCAAACAGAAGGAACTGAATATGCGACAACGACGATGGGTCGAGCTACTGAATGACTACGAATGCTCGATCAGGTACCACCCAGGCAAAGCCAATGTTGTGGCTGACAACTCACTATACAGTCTAGTCTTCCTGCACAGATACGAGACGTTCAGGTAGAAGCATTAAAACCAGAAAACATCAGGGCTGAAGCCCTACGCGGCTCAAGGCAACGATTAGAACAAAAGGAAGACGGTGCTTACTACGTAACAGGACGCATTTGGGTCCCACACTATGGCAACCTACGAGAGCTTGTGATGGATGAGGCACATAAGTCTCGCTACTCAGTACCTCCTGGTTCGGATAAGATGTACCATGACCTCAGAACTACATACTGGTGGCCTAGCATGAAGGCCCACATAGCAACTTACGTCAGCAAGTGTTTGACTTGTGCGAGAGTCAAAGTCGAATACTAGAAACCTTCAGGCCTACTCCAACAACCAGAGATACCACAATGGAAATGGGAACAAATTTCCATGGATTTTGTTACTGGCCTGCCTAGATCTCAACGTGGTAACGATACTATTTGGGTGATCGTGGATCGACTCACAAAGTCTGCTCACTTCTTGGCTATCAAGGAAACAGATAAGTTCTCCACACTAGCAGACGTATATCTTAAGGAAGTTGTCTCGAGGCACGGGGTGCCCACCTCTATTATCTCGGATTGTGATGCACGTTTTACTTCAGAACTGTGGCAAGCAATGCACAAGTCCTTTGGCTCACGTTTAGATATGAGCACAACTTATCACCCGCAAACGGATGGGCAGTCTGAACGCACCATCTAGACCCTTGAAGACATGCTTAGGGCATGTGTAATTGACTTTGGCAACGGCTGGGAAAAGCATTTGCCACTTGTGGAATTTTCGTACAATAACAGCTACCACACCAGCATTAAAGCTGCTCCGTTTGAGGCATTGTACAGGCGTAAGTGCCGATCACCTCTTTGTTGGGCAGAGGTGGGGGATAGTCAGATCACTGGCCCAGAACTTGTGGTAGACACAACAGAAAAAATTGCTCAAATACGACAACGAATGGCGGCAGCTCGTGACCGTCAGAAAAGCTACGCCGATAAGGCCAGGAAACCACTCGAGCTCCAGGTTGGGGAGCGAGTGCTACTCAAAGTTTCACCCTGGAAGGGTGTGGTTCATTTTGGTAAACGAGGCAAGCTTAACCCATGATACGTCGGACCTTTTGAAATCATCGAGAAAATAGGCAAGGTGGCCTACAAACTGAACCTACCAACAGAACTCAGTGCAGTTCACAACGTTTTCCACGTGTCGAATCTGAAGAAGTGTTTGTCAGATGAGACCCTCATAGTTCCTTTGAAGGAGCTCACTATCGAAGAGCAGTTACGATTCGTCGAGGAACCAATTGAAATCACGGACCAGGATGATAAGGTCCTCAAGCGTACTAGAATTCCTCTCGTTCGAGTTCGTTGGAACTCACGTCGTGGCCCAGAGTTCACCTGGGAACGCGAAGATCAGATGAAACAAAAGTATCCCCAACTATTCGCAAACAGTACAACCACTACTGAGGCTGAAGCTACGGAATTTCGGGACGAAATTCCAGATCAACGGGGGAAGGATGTGACACCCAAGGAAAACCATGCAACTTAACTAGCTTCCTCAGTGAGTACGTACCAAATTTCGGGATGAAATTTCTTTCAACTTGGGGATAATGTGACAACTCGATTTTCCAAGGTTCCATCTTCGCATTTATTGCACGTTAATTGTTTAGATCGTTTGTTTACAAGACTTGGTTGTTTCACAATTGTACACGTTTGTAATATGTTAAACCGTGTTTGATTGATATGTTATATATGGTGTGCATTATAAATGTGTATGTTAATATTAGACATATATTATTGTGATGTTTTGTATAATTTAAAAATGAAATCTGTTAGGCCAAACACCCTCCCCACGAAAACACTAATGGACGAAAACACAAGGGTGTTTTCATCACCCACACTTTGGCGAAATCAAATAGGCCTTGGCCCAGTAGTGATTAGTTAGAATGTTGAGTGTAATCGTTCTATCATGTTAAACGTTTTATTTTTGTGAAGTTGGGTCAGCGTGGGCCGCGATACACAAAGTAGGCAACTCATGGTTTGGGCCGTGACAATTGTAGTCCATCTAGGATTATTTGAGCCCAACCCACCTTAGTTTATGTATACATTGGGTCTAGGAGCCAGGAATACGTATTTGTTAGTTTTATTTTGAAATCATAAGATAACAAAAGGAAACCCTAGTGCACCCTACCCTACTCTTTTTGGCGATCAGCCTTCCTCTCCCTTCGAATCATTCTGGTAAGTTATATCAAGGATTATAATCTTGTTAACTATGATTGGTTGCATGAAAAGTGGCATTGATGTGTATGTATGCATGTTTACATAGTGGTTCTTTGTTGAATAAAGGCACGATGACATGTGGTGATTTTATGATAATTTAGTATTGTTTTCTTTTATGTGGATTATTGGTGATTCTCAGAATATTAACAAGTTATATTAGGGGTTCAGTGATGAATATTAGGGTGCATGATAGTGTGAATATTTGATTTGGAATTTAAAGATGTAAGTGGTCCGATTAATATGACAACCTAGAAGTTTTTGTTCAAACCATAATTTCGATTTGAATGGTAACAAGTGTTTGGTGGAATAATAATAATTTTCGATTTGATATGGGTACCAAAACGATTTAATCGAATAGAGAAGTGGTTAGGATACCAACTAATATTGACCAATATAATAGAGTGGCAGAATATTAATGTTTGATGAAATAGTGGGATCTGATGTCATGTGGTACGTGAACAAGATGAATATGGTGTATTAGATAATGTGCTTGATCACACGTTAATTATTCAGTAAAGATTAGAGGAATTGGCTAACCAAAAATATGTTATCACAAGTAGAATATATATATCATTTAGGATACATGTTAAATAAAGGGTTGCATATACTTAATGGGCTGCATGAACTAAATGAAACAAGCATAGGTGTGGCTGGGCCGTACACTGTTAACGGGGAGTAGCACAGCCAAGACGGGCTGGGTTCAATGGGCCGTGCGCATACCATAGGCTGGTAAAAGGCCTGTTGTACTTGGGCCGCATGCTGGGTTACGGGCCACGGATGGAAACGGATCACAGGACTTGGTCGGTTCGATATAATGGGCCGGGTAGTATAATTGGGTAGTACTCGAATTGCATGTTAACTATTTTGGGCCGATAACTATGGTAAATATTGTGTTCCATTTCTGTCTTGGTGATTAGTGGGCTGTGACTTAGAGTAGGCCGTGGACATATCATGTGCTTTGCACACTGTTAAGGATTGTGACTTATAAATGTGATAGTACAAACATATGGATAATGGAAGAGTTAAACACCAAATATGTGATGCTATGATGTATGTATTACTTTGCATATCATGACCAACTGTTACGATTGTACGAGGATGTGTGTATGTTACTTGGATTATATGTGGTGCATGTTGCGTTAATAGATTTAAGGAACTGATTTTTACCGATAACCATGTTAGGGTGCGTTTGATCAACTGTAAACACGTAGCTAATCTTACCGAGCAAACCAAGGTGAGTTCACACTTTCTACAAAGCATGGGATTCCCAGGGGTTGGGAATGGGGTTAAGGAACATGGATTCCTCGTCCTTCTTGGGTAGGACAATACTGGTTCAGGAATGTAATTCCTCGTCCTCATGGACAGTTAACTTTACTAGACCAAAACTCTATCACGAAGTCCCTCCTTTTTATATCGACTTAATCGCCGGGCCAATGGCGAGCGGGTCATTAGTTAGATAGCGCTATTTAGGTCGGACAAGCCTCACACCGTGCCGCAGAGGACGGGCGTGAACTAATGGATCTGGGCACGTCAATGATGATAGACATTGACAGTTCAGGGCACATAAACATGACTACAGTCAGCAGTCGATATGGTAACGAGTCTAGTAGTATACACGGGGTAGCCCCCACGGCCGAAAAGCCAGATAACTAAACATGGGGTAGCCCCCACGGCTGGATTGCCAGAGTAAATGGGTTAAACAAATCACGTTTTCAACTATGGGGTAACCCCCACGGCAGGATGCCAGTTAAAGGAAACTGTTTTTGGAACAACTTAAAACGAACACCCAACTGTGAACTCGCTCAACATTATTGTTGACTCGTTACTACATGCTTTGCAGGTCAATAGGTACTTAGCTGGAGCTTGCATGGGGGGGGGGGGGGGGGAGTCGTTGTGGGACATGGACAGCTGTGTGCCATGTTAAACCTTTGGATATTTAAACTTATGTTTTGGTTTTAAACATTATGCTTCCGCTCATAACTTAAACTATGTTTGTTTTGGACACTAACTGTGTTGGTTGGACTTTTACAATTAATTACTTGCTTGTTCAATATGATTAGTGGTTTGATCCTGGTCAGTCACGCCTCCAAGCGGTGATACTCCGCGTGTGGATTTTGGGGGTGTGACACAATATATATATATAAATATATATATTTTAAAAAATTATCACCACCACCATTAACCCACCATAACCATCGATTCTCTGTCTCCCACCATCTCCATCAACACACCACCACCACAATGAAGTGATCTCAAATTGAAGTAACAGTGATAATCAAATTAGGAAGAAAGAAGATGTGATTCTATTGATTTACTGGAAAGGTTACACTAAGAAATCAAATCAAACAACATAGAAAAGGGGATGAGAATTCAGATTACAGATTAGGGATGGGAGAAAGATGATCACACACACATACATCATATTCCTTGTTCTCTATATCTCTCATCCGATTCATAACACACAACCTTCACCCACCACCGCCACAACTACTTTCTCTCTACCAGACTACCACCACCGTCTCCACCGTCACCAGTCACCACCCTAACCGGAACCCTAACCCCAACCACCCTATCCACCATCACAACCCCCACCGGAACCCTAAGCCCAACCACCACCCCATCCACCATTAAAACCCACCACCCCATCCACCATCACAACCCCCACCGTCTCCATCATCACCACCTTCACCGAAACCCTAGTCCCAAACAACCTGCAAACAACCTAAATCACCAACCACCACCACCACCACATCCACCATGACAACCCGCCACCGTCACCATCCACAACCGCTCAACTTGATAGAGAGAGAGAGAGAACAGATAGGATCAAAACTTGATAGATCAAAGAGATTAGAGTGACTTTCCGTCGAATTGAGGAAATTGGCGTTGATTTGAAGATTCTTGCTGATATTGACTTTGAGTTTGGTGTAGAAATAGAGCTGGAAGAAGAAGATGCATACCCTTCTTCAAGGGTGGCTATTGATGATCATTATTTCTGGTGATTTTTTATGAATCTGTAGAGTGGTTTTTATGATTGTAATGTTGATGTTAATGGTGATTGTGAAGTTTTATACAATAAGAGAGAGAGAAGAGTAAGCTGTGTTAGAGAGAGAAGCAAGATTTTTTCTATTTATAAATCTTTTTATTTTTTATAAACTAGTCCCTACACGTAAATTATTTTACAGAATAGCCCCTAAGAATATAAAATGACAAGAATACCCTCATGTGCAAGGCACATGACCAAATTTAACCAAAAAATCTAACTGGGTTTGGCCTTAATTGCATAACGTGCAAGATTTTAGAACATTAAGTACAAAACTTGTCAACTTTTGCGCTAAAGAACAACGCGTGCAATTTGAGGTAAACGTAAAGGATAAAAGTTGTAATTTACTCCAAGATAAATGAGCTTTATATTTTAGAAGTTCCGTGACTAATAGCCCAATTAGTCCATAGTACAATAGTACAGGCCATTATTGGGCCTATATATTAATTGGAGATAGAAAAATGTATAGCCGGCAAAAAAATAAAAAAATTTTAGTTCCCATTTATTTATATTTGTTAACTCCTCAATCTTGAGGTGCACAAACCAAGTTTTTTAATACCCGGGTACAGGTATGACCGGGTTTGACTTTTTGGGTATCGGTCATATCTAAGTCGGGTTTGGGTTCGGGTATTGGCTAGAAAATCTATACCTGTGTACCCAGGTTCGGGCAGGGTTCGGGTTTTCAATACCTGGGTATTAGAATACCCTATTTCCGGGTCCGGGTAGGGTTTGGGTATTGGTCGGGTAGGGTTCGGGTATTGGTCGGGTATGATTCGGGTTCGAGTATAGATCGGGTTTTTCGATTCAACTTTTGGCATAAAACATAGATATATAATGGAAACTTTTATTTATACATATTGTATGCCTTGAAATCTGCTCAAAAAAACCTCACACAAACTCTAACGTTCAAAAAAAAGTTGTTATACACAACGGGTCCATGTATTATGAAAACCCGGGTATGCTGAAAAAACTGGGTACGAAAAAACCCGGGTACAAACTGGTTACGAAAAAACTCGGGTTTGGGTTCGGGTATTGAATATAATATGCATATCCGGTCCCTACCCTACGGGTAGGGTCAGGTTCAAGTTTAAAAAACCCGGTTTTCTAATACCCGGGTTCGGGTTTTTTGTGAACATCTAACTCAATCCTCATGGCTTATGTAATTTTGTTTAGCATAATTTCATCCGTGCGTTTTTCCTATTATTTCTTGAAATAGAAGTACATAAATAAAACGATGAGTTTTAACTTGCTAAAAAATAGAAGTGCATAAAAAAAACCAAGAGTTTAACTTGTTACAAAAGGCAACGAATCACCCTTAACTTTTCACTTTCAAATTTTACATAGTTTATTAATACTTGTCCCTTTATGACATTTTTTTCTATCTTCTCTTTCTTCATTACATAAGTCGAACCCTATCGCAACGAGCCAACGACTAAGGTCGTTGCTACACAGCCCACATGTCGTCATAATCATGGTTATAAAAGTCGCTAGACGCTAGTCAGACGTTGAAGGTGTGTGCAAATATTTTCTCATGAAAGACTTTAAAATCATTCGATCTTTTAAGTATAAAGGCACAAAAGGCGGAACCCACTCATCACAAAATCATTGTTCAGCAGCTCATCTTCCCTAATTGAACCCGCCATGAACCCAGTTCACCTCACCTGACACCTCATCTTGACCAGTTTTGTGACAACCATCAAAAATCCAGGTATCCGTACAATTAATTAATCTTAATTAGTGCTTAATGACTGTGCTGAATTACAATTGACTATTTTCTGATTACTGCCTTATATTTTCATGTGCATCACATATTGCATAATGTCATATCATTACTGCATGCAAACATATCGACATAAATGATGCACAAAGCACAGTTAGCACAGTTAACAGACAAACCGGGAAAATGCTGACGGAGTTCAGTACATAGACAGACAGTGTTTTGAGACCCAGTATGAGTCAAAAACTAAGGGGGTGTTTGGCCTAGCTTTTTTTTTTGTTTATGCTTATATTTTAAAGTAGCTTATGCTTATTTTCTTTTATTTGATAAACTATTTTTAAGTGTTTGGATTAGCTTATATTCTACAAGTTGATAATTAATAATTAATCTTTAGTTGTTTGTTAAGTTATTTTGTATTATGGGAAGGGGTATAATATCATTGTGTGTAATGAGTAAAAAACCATCTTCTTCAAATAAGCTTATTCAAATAAGCTAAAAAACCATGTTCCCATAAGCTTCTTGGAATTAGCTTATATAAGCTAATAAGCATAAGCTTAAAAAGCTAAACCAAACACCCATTAGTGCTTATTTTGTAAAAATAAGCTAAAAATGCTATAAGCTTAGATAAAAAAGCTAGGCCAAACACCCCCTAAGTACTACACTAGTATAGAGTGTAGGGAAGTAAGGATCACAAAACTGTTTTTCTAGGTGATAGTTTAAGTGCCGGAAAGTGCCTAAAACTCACTCAAAGTGCTGAATTCAGCAAAATTCAGCAAAAATCAGCATTTAAACACATTAATATGATGCAGAAATATGGTAAAATGGTCCTGAATGCTTTCCTAAGTGTCGGGAATTAAAATTGTTACAAAAGGGTACCTAAAGAACCCTAAACTGTATAGTTTAGCACTTTAACGAATCAGTAACTAACCGAACAACCGGACACTACCTGAAACACCAAATTTACACTAGAAACATTGTTTTAACATTACTAAGCTAGGTATGGTCCCCGAACATCATAACACATCATACAAAATATCTAGTAACTAAAACACTTAACTTACACTTGGATTTGAACTAAATGGTAACTTAATGGTTAAAACCTATGCTAATACCCCCCCCCCCCCACACACACACACCTATTTACGGCCCAATCATGGCCCCACCATCAAGATTTTATTTGATTATTATATTGGACCTTGTCTCTTGATTATGGACATATTACACAAAGGGTAAAGAATTAAGATGGTTATAAGTATAACATGAAGGAATAAGATTTCATTATTTCACACACACTTAACTCTCTCCCTCTCTTGCTCCCATTCTCGGCCGAACACCAACACTTACACCACCACCATCATTCAACCTTCTTCATCCATTTCAAGCTCATACAAAGGTGTTAGAGTTCACATAAGGAAGCTTGGTGGCTTTGGAGCTTGAAGGACCTCTCTTGTTAGCTTTTATCCACTCACTTTCTACACTTGATTCATCCCTAGCCTTGAGCTAGTGGTAAGATCCTTAAACACTCTATTTTACATCTATTTCAAGTGGTTAAAAGATGTTACATGTTGATTATTATGAAGAGCACTAAGAAACATGAACATAAGCTTAAAACTATAAGAAATCATGAAGAAATCATGTTATTTATGTGTTGTTATACTTGATGATTGTTGTTAGCTTGTGTAAATGATGTAGATCATCATATGATCTTGCTAGATCATGATTAAAAACATGATATGGCAAGATGAGAGGATGATTATGTTAAGAAATCAATAGATCATCCTTATGTAGTCATGAACTTGAAGTATAAATTGTTTTTCTTGTAAAATGATGATCAAAGTAAGTTGTGATACTTGTAAGAACTAGGAATTTTATGGATGATTTCTAAAGAAACCGGGTTAAAAATATAAGTTTCGTTAAAACTTGGTTCTTTCATGAACAAACACTATTTTTGGTGGTTAAACAAGTGTAGAAACACTTGTGTAACAAGAAAATTTCATAAAGAAACATTTTTGTAAAACATGAATACAAGTTGTAAACATCTAAGTCTTTCAAGAATGATGTTTTTTATATAAACAACCACACGTTAAAGGGTAACTAAACTCACTAAACACCCTACCAAGTTACTACAAGTTTTCCTAAACTTTCAAGTTCATGAAGTAGTAGAATATGCATGATTTTGGCAAGGTTGGTAAGTGTAAGATGTTTAGAGTTGATTATGAATTGATTGTGATGATTTTACAAAAGAAAATGATATGCTTGAAAGCATGGAAACCTCCATTTTTAGGGGAAACTATGGCAAAATTTTCTAAAAATACAAACACTTAGAAAAATATTTTCAAATAAATATTCACAAAGTGTATTTTAAACCATAAATTATTACATAAACTTTGCCATAAATTTCGGTTACAAAAATACAAATACTGGAGGTTGGTTTTTATAAATAAAAGTGGCTAGATATATATTTAGAATATATATATATATATACACACACACACATTAAAGACACACATGTGTGATTATTTGTATACTCTGTGTAATAGTTATATTATTTTAGGACTTAAAATAATATAACACATTAAAACACCAAGAATTACAATCCAAAATATTACCAAAATATTCCGGAAAAATATGTTCACAAAATATATTTTGGTAAATAATATTTTGGATACAAAGGAACGAAAATATGATTTTTATGATTATCACAAAAGTTATATCATATTTTGACAAAGGAAAAATATAGCATTTTTGACAAATACAAACATATATATTTTCCTTGGAATTATTAGAAAATATATTATTTGTGGAAAAATATATATTTTCTTGAGTAACCTTGAAATACATTATTTTTGGATAAAAATAAGTTTATATATATTTTCTAAAGTTAGACTTGAAAATATATTATTTTGGAACTACAAATATTTTGCCAAGAGAAAAATTATAAATAATTTTTCTAAGTAATATTTCTTAAATATGTATATTTTGGAGATATATATATATATATATATATATATATATATATATATATATATATATATATATATATATATATATATATATATATATATATATATATATAGGGTAGGGTTCCAGCGTGAACAACCTCCCAAGAGTGAACTGCGTGAACAGATCTGGACCCTTGATTTCCTTTTTAGTTGTTAAGGGTAGGATTGTAATTATATAAAAAATTAGATTTAAATCATTATTTTAATAATTGAATTAAGTTATATCTTTCCTATTTTAAATTCATTATCCACATTATGTTTTATTTATTAATAAGATAATTATTAAAACAAACAACAAATCACCAGATTTCAATTTTAATTTTTATTTCAGATTTCATCACCAGAATTCAAATTTTGATTTTTAAGATCCACGTAACCTTCATATTTCAACGATATACACATGTGTACTTGGATATAAATAGAACAGTACACATGTGTACTCAGCATCGTACATATGTGTAATTAGCTACATAATACATACATTGAAACAATACCTGTAAAATTATTTTATATTTAACAAATTACAAGTTCCATAATGTTTTCCAAACCAAACAAAAAACATAAAATTAAAAGTTCCAGTTTCGTAAAAACAATAAACCCAACATAATCGAAAAAACAAAAAACATAATCTTTTACAACTATTCGCCACGTTGTATGCTGAATCAACCTTATCGACCAAGCAAAGAAACATATGTGAATCATCTTTATCGACCTCATATATGTGAATCATCCTTATCGACCTCATACGTGAATCATCCTTATCGACCTTCCATCTCCACTTTTCTCGTTAACGACATCTCCTATAATAGAACAAAAAACTCAGCAACTAATACTTTGCATAATTCACAAGTGTACATTAACAACTTTACACATTCAATACACAAAAAATTCTGAGATATCACAAAAACAGACGCTATACACATGTGTACATCGCGTTAAAATCAGAATACACATGTGTACATCGCAATAAAAACAGAGCAAAATCAGAATACACATGTGTACATCGCGTTAAAACCAGAGCAAAATCAAAAAATTGAGCAAAAAAAACTCAGCAACTAATATTTTGCATAATTCACAAGTGTACATCAACAACTTTACAAATTCAATACACAAAAAACATGAGATATCAAAAAAACAGACGCTATACACATGTGTACATCGCATTAAAAACAGAACAAATCAGAATACGCATGTGTACATCGCATTAACAACAGAGCAAAATAAAAAAAAATTGAACTCCAAAAAACGCTAAACAACTTAACAATAAATCCTAAATGTAGATATAACGGGAGACGCATCAATTATTTAATTTAGCATTGAGCAATAAAGTAACAATGGCAATTAGAAGATTAAATAAATAAACTTATAAACACAAACAAGATTGATCATAAGCATCAAAGTCAATAACTGGCGAATGAATTATAAAATAACCAATATGAAAAAATGAATGGCTCACGGGTAGTATCTAAGTTTCCCTTTTTTGGTATCTTGCTTAATGGGTGTGTAAACAAAAAATAAAATTAATAATAAGAAATATGAGTACCATCAACATAATAATTTAACTATTTACAGTACCATCAACACAAAAGAAACAGAGCGTTCAAGATAAACAAGATAACCATACACTGACCAAAGGGTTATGAACGAGGGAGTGTGCGGCACTCATCGGAGTTAACTGTTGTTGTTGCCTTGGGTTTCCACTCGTGTCCAATCCAAAACCACCACTGATGACCTTCCGACATCGCCGCCATCTTCATAATCAACATCAACCTCACCACGTCGCCGGAAAACATGGAGGTCATCGGAAAAACACAACCGCCACCGCCGCCAGTCACCGGGTTTCATTTCTCGCTGCATCTCACTCACCGTCACCCTCCAACACCATCACTCTGTTCCCCGGGCGCCGCCGTATACACCGCTGGTGATGATGATGACTGAGAAAACCACAGGCCTTTCTCTCTCTGTTCTCTCTCTCTACAGCTTCTTCTGATAAAATGTGTGTGTGGGAGGGTATAAAAAGGGAGGGGATTTCATGGGTGTGAGATGTCTGAAATCGACCGGAGGCTGATCACACCGGGAGAAACGAGGGTGTGAGTGTGCGTGAGAGGAAGACGAGTGGGTGGGGGTTGGTTGTGTGTTCGGCAGAGAAGATATGTTTGTTTGAATAGGATATGAATAAAACCTAATTATAGATATAAACGGGATTTATGCAATCAATTTAATATGGAAAATTACACAAATATCCTTATTTACTTAATTAAATAGTAACAAATAACCAAATAATTACCATCATGCCATTCACTTAAAATCTCAAGATCATAAAAATCAAGGGCCCAGATCAGTTCACGCAGTTCACTCTTGAGATTTTGTTCACGTTTGAACCTAATCCTATATATATATATATATATATATATATATATATATTGGTGGACTTTTATTAGAAATAATATTCCGGAAGGTTTAATATAAATTTAAGTATATGAATACTTAATGAATACCATAAAATACGTATTCTCACAGGTATAAAATACACACCGGAATACATCACACAAATACATGGCAAGATATATAAATACAAGAATACGAATACACATGTATAAGATACCCCCATCCTTGGGAAGGAAATACAAGTACCAATACTTGGGAAGTATTAAGTTAATACATATTGTTTAACAATTATTCCAAATATAATAAAAATAATTTAAGTTAAAATATTAATTAGTTTGACAATAATTATATAACTTGGGATAATACCAAGGGCATAGAAGAAACATAACTCAAAGACACTAATACTAAACCAAGGCACGACCCGTTCGTCTGATAAACATTAGTACGTTGTAGGTAGTCGTGTTCACCGAAGGAGCTTTAAGTTACTGTGACCCGAAGACGCAAGACTGTGAGTTCATGTCCTTTTTTTTACTGTTTTCAGTTTTATAACTTCGGGGGTGAAATACATGTTACAACTGTTTACAAACGTTTTATACATGGTATGGTTAGCTAAGGAAGGGTACTACTTGATCATGTGAATGGTGGGTACAACACTTAAGGCCATTAATCCTCGTTGTAGGACCGATGGACATGAGTGATAGATCTATTTGGGTGTAGCGAGCCCACACCCATGCGGACCAGGGTGGCCCATGTGGTGACTATGTCTTATTCCCGGAGACAAATCTGCTAGGTTTGAGTTTTCCTGCATCACTTCACACATATCAATGGCCTTGCAAACCATTGGTGATATGTTTCCTTGTTGCTTTCATACCAGGATTTACATACATACATACATACTTTCAAAGGTTTACTCATACACACAAACAAACACATGAACTCGCTCAACTTTTGTTGATATTTTCAAACTACATGTATTTCAGGGAATTAGTAAGTGGAACTGGCGGGCGTTGGAAGTTTTATGCTGTGTAGGGAATAAAGATGTTATCCATGGTCCTTGGGTTTGGTCAGTGTGTCTTATTCCTGGACGAGATACGTCTTCCAAACCTTGGTTTTATTTAATATCTCTTGATGAGTCCTTAGTGAACTCATAAAACAATTCGAATGGTTTGTAAAACTTAAATTTGAAGTCTATGTTTTAAGACAATGTTGTTATGATTTAACCTTATTTAATGGATGACAATTCTATGGTTTTTATCATATAGTTATTGTTATGATTGAATGCAATGATATTAAGAAAGTCACACCATAATCATGCTTCCGCAAAAGTTAGGGAGTGACAAGTTTCCTAACGTTTCAATCCAAAACTTGTAGCGGTAATATCTACCCTCAACCCCTACCCGCTCACCCATACCTAAGAAGCAGGCGACATTGTAACCGCGATAGCCGTATTACCAACAAGAGGTGCCTAGTGGTGCCCACACCTTAGGGGTGAGTCTAATATGGAATACCTACCTAAAGAAAAGTGGGTTAAGTAAAAGAGAAAGAACTAAAGCTAGATACTTTAGGCTTTTATAGTTTTATTCTAACCATTTAAGAGTAAATTTCACTTTTTGTCCTTTATGTATTATTTGAATTTTGAAACGTACCATTTAAAAGTTTTAATTTGAGTTTATGTCCTTAAATCACATGTTTTATATCACTTTAAGTCCTTTACACCAAGCTGAGTTAAATAACTCTGTTAGGTTTATTTAATGCAAGGGTATTATTGGTATTTCAACTTAGTTATTTTTTTATAAATAAATCAAAACAATTAAAGGTGGGACCCACTTTACAAAGTTTCAAGGCTTCATCTTTCCCACACCCCATGTTTTCCGGTCATCTTCTCCGGCTCCGGTCATCTTCTTCGGCGGGCTCTTCATTTCCGGAAACAATATATTATACCTTGCTCAGTATCCCAAAGATTTTTAGCTTTTTTTAATGAGCCAAGACCCCCTTCTCAGTCGAACTGGAGCCGGAATACCCCACTCCGTCATCCGCCCTGCACCATTGCACCGGAACCACCGCACCGGCGTTCTGTACGGCTATACTCGCGCTACCACTGCACCATCGTTCACACCAGGTTTCAATTGAATCTTAAACCTTTGTTTATAATTTCTTGACCATTATTCCTCTTATATATATGTGGTCATCAAGGTGTGTTTTCCCATCGATTTTCAAGGTTTTAGGCCTGATTTCTTTATTAGTGGTTTGCGATTGCACTTTAACATGAAATGCATTTACATGTTGTGTATTGATTCGTTAAATTTCAAGGTTTTAGGTCTGATTTGATTTTGTGCATGCTTCAGTAATGGTTTGTACTTGCACTTTATTATTATTTTCTTGAGAAGTAAATGTATATGTTGTATAAGGATGTGTTGAGAAATTGATTGTAGGTCATGAAGAAACATAATTCATAATTGTGTGTATAAGATTACCTGGAGAAGAGCAATCGAAATCACAAGTTATCTTGTTCTTTCTGCACACCAACTGTTCGATGTTTTGCTTTTACCGCCAGTTCTGATTCTGGGTAAACTTGAATTTGGTTTCTAGTGGTTCAATCAAGCAAGATGACTTGGATGTAATTGCCGGAAATGAAGAGCCCGTCGAAAAAGAAAATAAACCATTGTATGAAAAGATTGTAACATATAATTGACTATAGTATATAAATTAGTAAAGAAATTTATATAAGAAAAGGAAATTGGGCCTTATATAGGAAACATAATAAGCCCAATTTGATCCACTCAAATGATGGTTTAAATTTTTTGAATGAATTAAATCTTTAAATTAATTATACGATATTAGTGCAAATAATTTACTTTTTCAAAATTTTGAACCATCTAAATCTTTCAACAAATTAGACAATACTGTTGAAACAATATATTCAATCTTATACCTAAGAATTCTGTTGAGACTCAATAAATGATAATATACCATATGATACATTTTGTGATTAAAAATAGTTTCCTAAATACGAAGTAAGGGTGATTTTAAATTCTTGAATTAATTAAATCTTTGAATTATATATACAAAATAGTCAGAATATATTTTTTTAAATCTTTGTAGCAGGTAAATCTTTGAATCAATTATACAAAATATGTTAACAATTTATTAAACTTTCAAATGCTTTTTAATTATTGAATATTGAAATATATATAAGATTTACCATATAAAGATGTAATTTTAGAAATTTGAACTATATAAAGAAGCTATTGAATGACAATTAAAAAAAATTAATGGAAAAAACTTTACAAATTCAATATTTAAAAAAAAACTGTAATATATGATATTAATTATTAAAAGGTTTTCATTTACTCATCCAATCTATGTCGTTCAACAATTTTCAAAGATTTAAATATAATTATGTAACTGATTGGATTTCCTTAATATTACTCAATAATTACATATGAGAAAGTAATTTAGATAAATCATAAATGTATAAATAAAAACACAGTGCCATATTATATAAGTTAGTGACAAAGTGGAAATGGAATAGTCGAGTCCTTTTAAAGATGCATATCCTTGAGTTGCTAAAACATTTCCTTAAGTAAATCTAGTCCCTTCTACAAATAGGACCAACCAAAAGGTATGAAGATAGTTTTTTAATATATAATTAAAATCCTATAAAGAAATTGACGTATTAAACCAACTGGGGTAGCCCAGTTGGCCACCGACACCCACCTCTTACCAAGAGGTACCGGGTTCGAGTCTTGGGGTATACACGAAAGTGCCCAGGGTGAGAGCTCGGCAAGGGGATTTCACCGCCAGGGCGCTTGGTCGGATAGCAACCTGGGGAGGGGGATCCCTCCCGCGGTCAGGGGTACCGTGCATTTACCCTCTTTTTTTTTTGAAATTGACGTATTAACCTGTATATAGATTACTTTTATTCATACATCAAAACTCATTTTCTTTTTAATCTCTCTATGCATCTTTTAGTTTTTTATATTGCATGCATATTGATCAATGATGTGTAGTAAAGATGATAGAAAGAAATTGACTAAAAACTATGTCACGTCTAGTGGTATGCTTTATTGTACCCGTCCGGTGGTCGGGTAGTTTAACATAATAATATAGCAAGACTTTCTATGAATTATAAACAAAATCCAACAATGTGTAAAATAAAAACACAACTCTTTAAGTTAATAAAAAAATACAACAATTGCTGACAATACATGTGTAATCTTTAAACACCAGCCTCTTTATAAACTTAAAACACCAAATAATATGGCGAATAATATGAAATAACTATATCAAATCAAATTTAGTTAATACATGAAAACAATACATGAACATTGAGTAATCTAAACTGAAACTTATTTGCTCATGTGTCCTATATGCTACTGAAGTAGTACTCTATGCTATAGAATTTGTACTAGTACCAAAGGTATCATATAGTTCGAGCCACTCCAATGCATATCATGTTCAACTTCATTATGCTTGACTCAGCTTTATCACAGAGCAATTGAAACTCGGGGCAAATTTTCTTTGCATCATCACCTCTCATGGAGCTTAACACTGAATGAGACATGAATAAACAGATAATTAGAGATAAGTACCCAAAATGTCTAAAAACCAATATGTTTAGCCGGAACCACCTCAAAGCCTGACCAAAACATCACTGAAGCGCTTAAATGGCCACAATCAACAACACAGGTTTTGATTACATATGTATGTGTATATATATATATACTTCTAAAATGGAATAAAGCATGACAGTTAAGATGACCCATTTGCCTATATTTTGACCAATCCTTAATAACATAATAACCAAAGATAATAATATATAACAGATCATATAAACATAAGTTTAACCATCTATTAGCCTAGTTTAACCATCTATTAGCCTAAACTGAGAGTATAGGTGTCTAACTGAAGGGCACTTGACATTCTAGGTCAAAATGCATATATGCAGGTAAACTTCATGCACATGTATATGTACTTTTTGTAAAAAAAGGTTCAGGAGATGATAAAGAAAAGAAAAAAAACCTATCGGAGGGATAAATAAATCAGTGTCTTTTAATTATAGTGTTTTCAAAGAATATGTGTCGTGTCTTTTTGTGGTTCTCAACAATATTGGTTACGAAAATAAAAGAACGCATCCTGATCACCAAAGGACAAAAGGAGAGAAACACTTTTATCCGAATCAGTAAGGAGCCGAAGACATTACTCTGTATAATCAAACATTAATATAAAAAAGTTATCTTTAATGGTAAAAGATACCAACCCAACCAAAATGATACAACTTGATATTTGACTATTGTGGTTAAATAGCCAAAATACCCTTAATGGTTCATACCTTGATTGCTGAATAAATTAGGAAATAAAATGCTAGAAGCAATCAAGAGAATCCAGAGAACCTTTACGAATCTTTTTATTTGTCCCTTCATCAATGGGCTGGTATTAAGCAACCACTTCAAAGTTACATCCTATTATGTTTCTAAGAGACCATATAGAAGTGCATGTGCATCTGATGCTCTATTTAAGGAAGAAGCACACAACTTTGGAAGAACATAGAAATATTCTTTTCCGTTAATGAAGGGATGTGTTTGCAATATTTTATGAGGTTATTCAAGTTGCTCACAAAGTCAATAGTAAGAACGTACCTATACATTAGGCGTTCCATAAAATCCTCCTCCTTCATCTTGAGAAGAGAATGTGGTGTCTCTTCTCCTAGTGTAGACCAAAAATCAACCAAAGTGTCAACAGAAAGTCTGAAATTATGCGAGGCACATGTTTCGCGGGTCAAATGACCTCTACCATACCCCATCATTCCTTGGCTAATCCACCCGCGACCTCCACTGATATTCGTTAATTTACACATATTTTAGTCCCCCGTTTTACCCCTATTTTATGCGTTTTTGGCCATAAAACCGTCATTCGGATACTTATTTATCTACATTTATGTTTACAGGCCTAAAACTGCATTCCAGACAAGATGATAGCACAAACGAGGATTTTCCGGACAAAACGACGAAGCTGCGGACATTCTGTTAAGGATTCTGAACTAGGCCTGTGGAACGACCGTTCCACCTGTGGCACGGTCGTGCATCTCCGACAAACTTGATCATCTCGGCAATGAACGAGAGGTGCGACTGGTCGTTCCAGGAAAACAAGCGACTAGGTGAAGAACGGTCGTTCAACCTGAGGAACGACCGTGCGTCTCCGGTGAATCAGCAGAGTCTCGGTGATGAACGGTAGGTGCGACTTGGCGTGCAACAAGTAGCCCGGAACTGAACGACCGTTCCACACAAAGAACGGTCGTGCGATTTCGAATCTGGTCAACGATCCGATGACGTATGCGGTATGGTGACCCATCCCCAATAATTGAATAAAGTGAACGATCCGATGACGTATGCGATTTCGTTTTATTCATTTTTGCGTTATTTTTGTTTCATTTATTTATTTGATCCGGATTTATTTATTCACTTATTCTTTGGGTTTTCGGCACCCTAAAGCCATTTTTGTATTAGTCGATTCATTTATTTATTGTGTTGAATTTTTATAAAATTTCGGGCCCATTTTTCGGATTTTTATAAAATTTTCAGCCCATTTATAATAACTTTCTGCTTCTATTCAGCTGAAAAAACAACAACATTATTTAATTAATAAAATATTCACCGTGTCGAATTTTCGTTTGCAGGTTGATGTTCTCGACCCCCGCTCCAGAATTTGTTGAACCGTCTGACGAACCCGAACGTGATCTTTGGAGGCGTCTTCGCGCAAAAGGGCGTGCGGTTGGGCTATTGCTCGCATCTGGCTGGCCGGATTCGGTGGTACCTGCTGAAGCCGAGGGCTCAGGAGGAAACATAACCATGGCATACGATAATCAACCGTTGAATGAGTCTAATCAGCCTGGAGCGACAGGCCTGGAGCCGAGTATCCTTAGACCTACTATTGATGCACCTAATTTTGAAATTAAATCTAGTATAATTAATATGGTGCAGAATTCGGTGCAGTTCGACGGACGCGAACATGAGGATCCCGGACGACATATTGCGACTTTTCTCGAAGTGTGTTCCACGTTTAAAATGCGGGATGTTTCGGAAGATGCCGTTCGGTTGAGGTTGTTTCCTTTCTCATTGCGTGACAAAGCCAGAGCGTGGCTTATGTCACTGCCAGCTGGGTCCATCAGGACCTGGAATGGGTTGGCGGAGCTATTTATGAAGAAATACTTTCCACCCGAGAAGACAACCAAGTTAAGGAACCGAGTGGTGACCTTTCGTCAGGATGAGGGGGAGTCGTTGCATGCAGCGTGGGAGAGATTCAAGGATCTGTTACTTGATGTTCCACATCATGGGTTCACCAAGAGACAGTTAGTCTTGACATTCTATCAGGGGCTGAGCTACAATACGCAGGAGCGATTAGATATGAATGCAGGAGGCGATTTGGGGACAAAGACGCCCAATGAGGCTTACGATATCATTGAAAAGGCTGCGTTGAAGTCTAGCTCTCGCCGCGAAGGAGATAGAAGTCGGGCTACATCATCATCATCAGGATCCCGCGCAGGAGTGCATGCTGTAGACGACTATACGACCATTACTGCACAAATCTCGGCTCTCGCATCGAGATTCGACAGGTCCCAGATGATTGCGCATGCGGGCTCGGGTTGTGACCAGTGTGGTGTGTCACACGAGCCTGGGGCATGTTTTCAGGGAGTCGGATACGAGGGCCATGAAGAGGTAGATTTCGTGGGTAATCAAGTTTGGCCGCAGAACAACCCTTACAGTAACACCTACAATCCCGGTTGGAGAAATCACCCAAATTTTGGGTGGCGTGCGAACACAGGCAATCAAAATCCTTTGGGATTCACTCTGCGCGCTCCAGCGCAACAGGGTCAGGGTCAGCAGTTCCAGCAGTACAACCAATCCTTCCAACAGCGTTCATACCCGCATCAGAATCAGGGCTCTGGGAGTAGTTCCTAGCAGCAGGCCCCTCAGTCTAGTTCTAAGCTGGAGGAGATGATGTCCCAGCTTCTTACTAGCTCCTCGAGCGCGAATCAGTTAGCTGAAAAACGCTACCAGCAGAGCGATGATCGTTTTCTCTCTCATGAGGGAGAAATGAGGAGCCACAAGGCCTCGATTCAGAACATAGAGAATCAGGTTGGTCAGCTGGCACAGATGATGTCAAAGAGACCCCAGGGTGGTCTCTCGGGTAATACCGAACCTAACCCGGGCCCGCACAGAGATGTGAATGCGGTGATGACCAGGAGTGGAAAACCTACCGGACCCGTCATATCGGACTCAACGCCGATCACTGAAGCGGTCCCGACCGACACACCGGATGAGGTGCATGCCAGGCTACGCCCAGCAAGTACAGCACAAGTCCAGGAGCCGGTCACAGGTTACACACCCCCAGTGCCTTATCCAGGAAGGTTGAAGAAGCAGAAGATGGATGAACAAAACGGTAAGTTTCTCGAAATGTTTAAGCAATTGCATATAAACATACCGTTTGTTGAAGCTTTGGCACAGATGCCAAAGTATGCGAAGTTTCTGAAAGACATCCTCTCAAACAAGCAAAAACTCGAGGACATGTCTTGTGTGGTTATGAATGAAAGCTGCTCTGCTATTCTCCAGAATCGCCTGCCTACAAAAATGGGAGATCCAGGCAGTTTCACGCTTCCTTGCCTCATTGGCAATCTGTCTGTCAGTAATGCGTTAGCAGATCTAGGAGCGAGTATAAACCTTATGCCCTATAAGGTTTTTACAAAGTTGGATCTAGGTGAGCCGTCACCTACGAGGATGAGTATTCGACTTGCGGATCGTTCTGTCAAGTATCCACGCGGGTTTGTAGAAAATATGCTTGTTAAGATTGACAAGTTTGTGTTTCCCGTGGATTTTGTTATCCTGGACATGGATGAGGACTCGAGAGTGCCTCTGATACTCGGACGCCCGTTTTTGAATACCGCCCGGACGATTGTGGACGTGGCGGCGGGCCAGATCACATTTCGAGTAGATGATGAGCATGTGACGTTTGACATTAAACGTTCTATGCAGCATCCTCAGAGTCAGGACGACGCGCTCTATTATGTTGACATCGTCGACACTTATGTGAGCACGCATTTCCAGGGTACGATCGAGGAGATAGATTCGGACACACATCTGTTGTGTGGGGACTTAGATGGCATTACGCAGGAGGGCCACTATTTAGAGCAGCCAGTCTATCAGATTGGTGATGATGGTCCCCAGAGTCCGGATTGTTTCACAGAAATTGATCGCGAGAGTGAAGTGAAGTCGAAGCCTTCAGTGGAAGATCCTCCTACCTTGGAGCTTAAAGAGCTCCCACCGCACCTAGAGTACGCGTTTCTGGATGAGGAGCGTCATTTGCCTGTCATTATTTCATCTGGTTTGGCGGGAGAGGAGAAGAGTAGACTGCTTAATGTGTTGAAACTTCATAAGAAAGCAATCGCTTGGAAAATCATGGACATTAAAGGTATAAATCCCTCCTTCTGTACACATAAAATTCTTATGGAGGATCAGTTCAAGCCGTGTGCGCAGCACCAGAGGCGGCTGAACCCGAACATGCAAGAAGTCGTTAAAAAGGAAGTGATTAAATTGTTAGATGCTGGTATGATCTATCCCATTTCCGACTCTGTTTGGGTCAGTCCTGTGCAGGTAGTGCCCAAAAAGGGGGGCATGACTGTGGTCACAAACGATAGGAATGAGCTCATTCCAACCAGGACGGTCACTGGATGGCGGGTTTGCATCGATTATCGCAAACTCAACGACGCCACTCGCAAGGACCACTTCCCGCTTCCATTCATTGATCAAATGTTGGAGCGTCTGTCAGGGAAGTTATATTATTGTTTTCTGGATGGGTTCTCTGGTTATTTTCAAATTCCTATCGCTCCTGAGGACCAGGAGAAGACCACATTTACCTGTCCCTTCGGTACATTCGCCTACCGACGTATGTCGTTTGGGCTGTGTAATGCGCCGGCTACTTTCCAGCGATGTATGGTCGCCATTTTCCACAACATGATTGAGGATTCCATGGAGGTGTTCATGGACGATTTTTCGGTATTTGGGGATTCCTTTGATCAATGTCTGGAAAATTTGAAAAGAATGTTGAAGAGGTGTGAGGAGACCAATCTGGTCCTGAACTGGGAGAAATGCCACTTCATGGTGAAGGAGGGCATAGTTTTGGGCCACAAAATTTCTCACGCGGGCATGGAAGTCGACCCAACTAAAGTCGACGTTATATCACGACTTCCGCCCCCCACCTCTGTTAGAGCTATACGGAGCTTTCTCGGTCATGCCGGGTTCTATCGGCGATTCATCAAAGATTTTTCAAAAATCGCCAGACCCATGACTCGTTTGTTAGAGAAAGATGCTCCGTTCGTGTTTGGAGATGATTGCTTGAGGGTTTTTGACCTCCTCAAGCAAAAGTTGGTAGAGGCCCCTATTTTAGTCGCACCGGACTGGAGTTTGCCGTTTGAAATCATGTGCGACGCGAGTGATTATGCTATAGGGGCCGTTCTGGGTCAAAAGAAGGAAAATCACTTCCATCCGATCTACTATGCGAGTAAAACTCTCCACGACGCTCAAGAGCATTATACCAAGACTGAAAAAGAGCTCTTGGCGGTCGTTTTCGCATTCGATAAATTTAGATCGTATCTAGTGCTTTCGAAAACCGTTGTATACACTGATCATGCAGCCATTAGATACCTCTTCAGCAAGCAGGACGCTAAACCGCGTCTAATCAGATGGATCCTGCTGCTACAAGAGTTTGATATCGAGATACAAGACAAAAAGGGTGCTTTAAATGTAGCGGCTGACCATCTGTCTCGGTTAGAACACGGAGACATCGAGGATTCGCGTTGGGATTCCATCAATGACAATTTCCCACACGAATATTTGATGAGTGTTGAGATATGTGATGAGTCGCCATGGTTCGCTGACTTTGCGAACTATCTTGCTTGTAGAATTCTGATAAAAGGGTTGACTCACCAGCAAAAGAGAAAATTCTTTTCAGATCTAAAGCACTACATATGGGACGACCCTTTCTTGTTCAAGGTGGGTGCTGATCAGGTGATTAGGAGATGTGTATCTGGGTCTGAGGCGACCGACATTCTGCGCTAGTGTCATGAGGGACCTACCGGAGGCCACCACGGAGCCAACTTCACCGCGAAGAAGGTGTTGGATTCCGGGTTTTACTGGCCGACCATTTTCCGTGACGCGCAGGGTTGGGTTAAGGCGTGCGATGCTTGTCAGAGGGCGACGAACATATCGGCACGCGACGAAATGCCCCAGAACTGGATACAAGTATGTGAAGTCTTTGATGTTTGGGGGATAGACTTCATGGGACCATTCCCCCCCTCACGTGGAAACAAGTACATACTCGTGGCTGTTGACTATGTATCAAAGTGGGCGGAGGCGCAAGCCTTACCCACTAACGACGCCAGAGTAGTTGTGAGGTTTCTTAAGAGTTTGTTCGCCCGATTTGGCGCTCCGAAAGCGCTCATTAGTGACCGAGGGACTCATTTTTGCAATACACAGCTTGAAAAGGCTTTGTCCCAATACGGTGTGCATCACCGTTTGTCCACGCCCTATCATCCGCAGACAAGCGGGCAGGTGGAGGTCACGAACCGTGGGCTTAAGCGCATCCTTGAGCGGTCGGTTGGAGCGAACCGAAAGGAGTGGGCAGACAAGCTTGATGAGGCATTATGGGCATTCCGTACAGCTTATAAGACCCCTATAGGGACCACCCCCTTTAGGTTGGTATATGGAAAGGCATGCCATTTACCGGTGGAGTTGGAGCACAAGGCTATGTGGGCTTTGAAAACCGCGAATTTGGACCTAAAAACCAGAGGTGAAGCCCGGTTTCTCCAAATTCATGAATTGGAAGAATTGCGGCACCAAGCCTACGAAAGCTCCGTACTCTACAAAGAGCGCACGAAGAAACTTCATGACAAACGCTTGAAGGACCATAAAGAATTCCAAGCGGGTGATCTTGTTCTTCTGTACAATTCTAGGCTGCGCTTATTTCCTGGGAAGCTTCATTCACACTGGACAGGACCATACACGGTTAAGGAAGTATTTCCGTATGGTACTGTTGCAGTAGAGAACGCGGATGGTGTTACATTTAAAGTAAATGGTCACCGGTTGAAGTTGTACGTTGCCGGGCCGATAGAATCGGCGGTGGAGGTGATTGAACTCCAAACCCCGCACACATCATAAGTGTGGGGAGGAGAGAGTCTACGCTACTGACTCGCGGATCAAAAATGTAGCAAGAGCGTATTTTGCGCTTTAGGGGTAGTTTCGTACTTTTTAGTTGTTTTTCTAGTTTTTAGCTTTGAGTCTTGCTATCGACTCGTCGACAAAAATTTAGCATGAGTCTACGCTGCTGACTCGCCGACAAAAATGCAGCAGGAGCGTCTTTGGCGCTATAAGGGCAAAATTGTCCTTTTATTTGTTTTTGTAGTTTTAGCGTAATTTAGGTTAGTTAGGTAATTTATGTTTGTTTGTTTAGTTTCCGTACGTGCCGGGCGAAGGTTCTGTATTGCAATATTGTTAGAACAGTTGGTGTGTCGAAAAAACGGTGAAAAACGGCCGAAACGGTTGCTGGAAATAGCTTCTGCAGAAAATTCTGCATCTGCAGCTGATGCACGACCGTTCCACCTGTGGAACGACCGTGCGATTGCGAGCAAGCCGGCACGGTAGATCGCACCCTCGGTGCATTTCCGAGAACACGCTGCTGGGTTTGAACGATCTCGGTGACGCACGACCGTTCCATACCCGGAACGACCGTGCCACTGGCTGAGGGCAATTTGGTCATTTTGCACACTATATATACCAACTTCTGCTGCAAAATCCCTCATTCGCGAACCCTAGCAGCTGCAGACCGTTCCAGGGTGATTTTTCACCATATCGCACGGTTTTTCGCACGATCTTACACCCTTCTTCGCACGGTACGTTCGTTTTCGTAGATTTCTTGTTTTCTAGCTTTCTAGGTTAGATTTCTCCCGATTTTTCAAGGAATTTTTAGGGTTCTCTCCATAAACAAATCGAAACCCTAACCCTTGTTAAATCGAACTATCGTGAACACCCGGTTGACTTTCAGACCCCTGTTGGCACAATACTTGTTGGAATTTTGTAAAGTTCAGATTGTTCTAAGTTCAGGGGTCGAAGTCTGCAGATTCGGAGTTGCACGGTCGTTCCTCGTGTGGAACGGTCGTGCCTTACCGGCTTGTTCTCGATATCGTTGGGCTTGGCCTGTTAGTTCTCGGTGACGCACGACCGTGCGTCCCGAAGAACGACCGTGCCATTCTCCCAGTTCAGTTAGACAGTTTCTTCATAACTGGCTGCTCGCTTGTTTTCAACTCATTTCTCTCCTGTTTCTGTCTTTCTAACAATGTTCCCCATTACAGATGGATCACCCTTTCCTGCAGTTTGACCCCAACATTGAGAAAGAAGCGTTATGCATACCGAAGCGCGACGCCTTGTGGGCGAGGCGGGATCAGTTTGGCGAACCCCGATGGTTGGACTGGGAGGTCATGCGAGAACTAAATCAATATGACCGACTTGATGAAATGATGACTCCCGCGCTAGCAAACCTGGTCGGTTGCAACCGACCCGTTTACCAGGAGTTGACTATTGAATTCTTCGCATCGTATCAGTATGAAAGGCTGGTTGCACATACAGAACCCGATTTCCGCTACAGAAATCGGGTAACCTTCAGGTTATGTAGGCGATGGCATACATGGTCGGTGGGTCGTTTGGGACGGAGGCTTGGAATTTATACGCGGGAGGACATGGATGATCCCGACGTCTTCAATGATCGGTTCAACTTCCCTAATGATGCAGCGCGGGATGCATTTTAGGCACGTAACGCTATTGGAGGCCCCTACAACCCACGGATGTCAAAGGCTTCGCGACTCCGAGACCCTCTGGTGCGAGTGATGCACCATGTTTTCAGCCATTCTATATGCGGACG
>JARYGA010049867.1:0-17349 GCA_030545235.1 Helianthus tuberosus
CCACTTCGTGTCTTCATTCCAAAGCTTTTCATCGAACATGTTCTCCTCGCCTTTAGCATCTGCACATGCAAGAAAGCTAAACGCATAATGAGAACAACCGCCTGGAATATAGTTAACATTTAAACTAACGACACATATGAGATCAAATCTCAATCAAACACCAACCGACAGCAGTTTGAAAGTTTAGAAAAATATTCATTTTAATCCTTTAACTTTCAAAACTCGTTAACTTCGACTGTTTATGAAGATGCAATTGTTTTCCAGCTTACGATCAGGATTTTGGGTAGGATAGACTCGAGTTCCAACATCGGTCGATCAAAAATAAACTAGAAGAAAAATCTTTTTGGATTTTATAAAGTTTATATTAAAACACACCTAAAATCTTTTTGAAATTTTCATTTTTCAAATGTAAAGATGGAAAGCAATAAATAAATATATACAAAGATACATAAACAGGAAACACTAAAAAACTATTTACAGACATTCTTTTTGCGAGTTTCGAGGGTAAGAGAATCATATCAGTGTACGGTCATGCCAAAACGCTCTTGTTGTTCTTTTAGTTAACATTAAGATAAGCATCCTATAACAATTATCGGTATTGTTGTCCACATAAGTTCAGCTTATCATTTGTAATCATGGCGAGGGGATACGTTAAGGTATAATTTATACTTACCGACCGGTGTTCATCCACATCACGACACATTCCCGTATCAAGGTATGCACGAGGATTCATCTTACCGGTGAGTATACCGATTATCATCTGTTTGACCGTATATGATGTGAGATTCTCACTTATTTTGATTTTGAAAACAAGCCCTATGTGATATAATCACTTATTGATGAGGAACTTGATTTTCGATGCATGAGGGCACAGGAGCAAGTCCGTGAACAGGTCAGTACTTTCGTACAGCAGAGAGACGAACTTAACACCCGGAAAGAATTTGTGATATATTATCACTTATTTGTTTGGACATGTGATTGTTGATCACTTATTGAGGTCGTATGCAATATGTACACGTATGTATAGTATCATGGAAGATCTAGACTTGCGTCCCCGTTATTTTTCGGTAAAAGATACAACCATGATACCCAGATGATAAGCAGCATAAAGACCGAATATCTCAGAACCTCGGCAATCTCTCAAACGAAATTTCGGTACTAAGACCATATGCCAATGAATGGTTCCCACCCAGTCTTCAGTCGATTAAGATTTATATCACCCTGCACACTTTAAAATGATTGTGAGCCTACCGATACATCTTATATAGAGCTGCTTATCGTTTTTCATTTTAGGTTTAAAGAGATTTAGACAGACCACTGATGTACTATCATTTTCTCTTTTTCTCGCCAGGAAACTCATTTTTGTTTTTCTATTGTTTTTGTGTTTTTGAAATTTTTCGATGTTTTTGGATTTTTCAAATTTTGGATTTACTCCCCCTAAAATCAACAAACTACAATAAATTTAAAAAAACAAAGGTATTTACAAAAATGATTTTCCGATGATGGTTAACTCATGTTTTACCTCAATGCCGTTTACCAAAAATAAGTTTTAATCAGAAATGATTTAGCAAATTTTGGAAACATAATCAGTTGGCATGTCGGTAAGCGGTGCGGACCAAGACAGCATTGTCTGGCCAAAGAGTGCTGAACGAGATAATAATTCACAAAGCAGCTTAAATATCGACAAGTATAGGAGAGATTAGAAATTTAAAACCGTATCCTGCAACTGCATCGGGCATTGCCAGGAATTTGAGTGCTCTCCCAAACTGGATATCCACCCGGTGTGGATTTCAAAGTCGATTCTTTGCAGCTACTTAGAAATCTCTTGACAGCAACAAGATCAGAAACCTTTGGGTCCGACTGGTCGTCCACATTGCGCCAGCGAAGGTCTTTGTCTTTCTCTTTCAGAAGTAGTGTGCGGTTGTTCAACCCATGCTAAGGCGTCCGCACACCTGGATGGTTTGTTCAACAAACACATTTTCTTCAATCACACCTCCAAGAAATGTACACTGCACGTTCATCTTGTTGATTGTTGAACTTCAAACGTGCTGCAGGTGCGTACATTTTGATTTGAATCTATCCCAGGGACCCGATCAAAGCTTTGAACATTCACATTTTTTGAAATGATTTTCATTTTGTCGAAGCTTCCAATTTCTTTCATCAGACATTTCTTTTTCCCTTTTCTCTTCCTCTCCATCAAAGGCAGCAATTTCTTCTGTTGCCTATTTTGTGCAAGGATGCTCCACTATCAACAATCTTACGACTATCGAAAGTTCCTCCTGGAATATCCTACACACTTACTCAAAAATTAGTTGGAGAGAGGGACCCAAGCCTTTGTGGACTTGGGTCTTCCTTGATCATCAAGATAAGTGATTTCAATCACTCGATGATTAGGAAAAAGAACCTGTGGTGCTCCCCCTGATTGAATTACCTGTTTTTGTCTCCAAGCTGTTTGTTCTTTACCAGTATTTGCATTAATTGTTTTAGCATTTACTGGTTTAACAGTTTTAGGTTTTGCTTGAACAGGTTTTTCTTCTTTGACCTCTGATTTTAAGGCCTTCTCAATTACCTTTTGATTCTTTTGTTTTAACTTCTTTTCCCTTTCTTTCAAGACACGTGGGTCTTGTTTCGGGGAAAATGATCGTTTTTGGTAATTGGTTTCTTGGGGAGCACTTGTTTTTGGCTTCAACTTTTGCAGGTATGGGCAGTATCTTACAATATGCCCAATTGTGCCACACTCAAAGCACATTCTCCGCTCTACAAACCTCGGAGAAACCTGTTGATTACCAGACGAAGAACCAGACCATGAACTTTGTGATCTAGACGTGCTTGGACCTAAATCACATCCGTTGGTGTGTTGGGTGTAATTATTTTGTTCATTTCGTTTTAAAATTCTAGCTTGTTTTATAAAATCAAGGTTAGATTTATCCTGAAATGTTTCAAGTTTGTCTGAACCCGTGGATCCAACAAAGTTCATTTTCGGTTCTCTTTTCTTGACAGGAGCTCTTTTGTTTTGCACCCATTGTTGTTGAACCTTAGGTGCTTGAACATTCTTGTTCTGAGCCTTCTTTCCCTGTACCTTCCCCTTTCTGGAGTAGACTTGTTGTTTTCGCTCAACTGTTGGTTTTTGGTTTCCGTATTGTTTTCTAATTTGGTCACACGGAATTGGATCACATTGAGTGACGGTAATTTTGCCACTTTTGTTTCCCAAAAACTTGTCAGTACATCCTTCAAAAATTTGCTCAATTAAATCTTGATTTACATTTTTAATTGGGAAATCTTTGTTAGAGTAAATTTTGTCATCTCCTTTGAGCGTGTACAACAAGTTACTTCCTTCAACACTTGATACAATCGACTCCATTTCTTTGGTCATTTCAGTCTTACTTGGTTTCACTGGTGGATCACACAGGATGTGATTCTCGATTGGAATATCTGGTGTAACCGAGTTAGACTGTTGTTTCACAATTTCTTCAGATTCATCATCCGAAGAATCAGCATCCTCAACAATGGGAGGACTCTGTTCCTTAACACATGATGAATCTGTCACATTCTCAGATTCAGATTCAGATTGACCTGAGGATGATGTACCAGTTGTGAACCCGAGGCCTGCTGCAAAGTCATCTAGACCGAGTGGCACAGTAGGTTCAAAACGGGGCATATCCTCGTCATCAGGCAATTTGGAGTAATTGTGATTCATTGGGGGAGGACATGATTTGAATCCCATACACTTCTTATCCCCCTTTTTCTTTTGAACATCAATAATGTGATCCAATACATAGCGGGAATTGGAATAACTTTCCAATTTCTGCTTGATTGTTTCACATTCACATCGAGCGGTGGCCAATTCTACCATCTGCTTTTCAATTGTGTCTATAAGATCATTGTTAGCATGTTGTTTTCGCAAAACAGCCTTTTGTAATTCTGTAACATCATGTCTTAATGACGCAATTGTGGTTTTAAATTCCTTTTCATTTCTGGTTAAAAACACGTTAGCTTCAGCTGCTTTAGAATGGTTTACAATCAATTCTTGATTGTGTTTGGATAGGATTTCAATCTGACCTTCCTGTTCAGCATATTTAACATTTAAACTATCACAATTTTCACAGCTAACTACAGTGGGTTCATCGACACATACCTGACCTGATGAACTGTCGACATTAGCCATAAAGGCTGAATGGAGAGAAGACGAAGAGTAAGCAGCTTGATCCGTCAAATTAGATCTTCTTTCAGCTCCAGCTGCAGCTTCTTCCAAAGGCTCATCAATATCTGCATCGACTGACGCTCCTGATGTCTCATCCACATGATCATTTCCTGAAGTGGAGGATTCTTCATCTGAGCTTCCACTATAACCAGAACTGTCTTCATCTCCAGAAGATGCAACACCATTGGTGGAAGATTCTCCACCGCTGGCGTGCTTTAAATCCTTCACTACTTCAGCAAAACATGCTGTTCCACCATTTCCTCCTTCTCCAAGCTGAAGCGACCAATCACAACCCTCATCTATTTGAACCACCAGCCCCCGGTTTGCATTTGATGGTCCTGCTTGAGTTCGGTTGTTGACAGGTATCAACATACGCTCATTGTTCCTGTTCTGGTTCTGCTGGTTGCCTTGATTTCTGAAGGGGTTTTGGTTTCCATGCTGAGCTGGTCTTGTGCATTCCCTTTTGAAATGACCCCGTTCACCACAGTTAAAGCATGTTACAGCTTGCTTGTCGAACCCATACTTGGTATCTTTCTTGCTTTCCAAGTTGGTTCTCCCCGTCCTTTCCATAAACTCCTTAGCTCTTCGAATTGCACTAGCAAGAGCCCATTTGATATCCATCATTTCAAACTCTTCTTTATCCACTTGCTGATAATCTTCATTGGTTAGATTGATATTCCCAATCTGACCTGCAACTAATCCACTATAAGCACTAACCAAGGTATTCAACATCTCCATATGCTCCTTGGCTACTTCGACACTGACTTTGGAAAAGTTGGAAGTATCTAATCTGACAGTGTTCGGATTGGAAGTGGCTTGAAAGTTTGACGAGCTTCCATAAAACCCTTGCTGTTGCGGTTTTTGCTGCTGAGCTGTCGGCTGCACATTCGGTCTTGAAGACATCATGTAAGCTGAAGGATCAAACTGATCTGTTGTTGAAGGTCCGGTGTTAGAGACGAAGGCTGTTTGAAGCTTCGCGTGTTGAGAGGCTGGTCTTTCTCCACTGATACCTCCTGCAATCCCAAAGTACATTTCTGGATTTTGAGGAGTTTGTGTTCTTTTTGCCTTCAGCTTTTCTTCTACATCCTTATTCTCCAATTTTTGAATCAACTCATAAACGTTGATTGTGTCTAGAACACCATTTTCTTTGAGAATTTCAAGATAACTGCTCCACTTTGCTGGTAAGCTATCAGCGAATCTCTTCACCAATTCTTGTGGAGTGGCAGTGACTCTAAAACCAAACATCTCGCTCAACAGGTGATGAAACCTTGTAGATAACTCTGCCAAAGTCTCATTCTCCATACACGTGAAACCTTCAAACTCTTTCTTCAGTAATTCTTGCTTGATCTTTCTAGATTGAGCATTTCCTTCACACCGTAACGTGAGCATATCCCACAAGCTTTTAGTAGTCGTGCAGTAGACAAACTGGTGGTAAATGTCTTTATGAAGAGCTTGTGTGAGAATCATGAATGCTTTCTTTTCTAATTCAAACTTCTTCTTATCATCATCAGACATAGTGCTGTAAGTTTCTGGATTAGATCCTGCAACTTCCAAATCACTATCAAATGCGGTGAAGAAGCACATCCATAGATCTTGACCTTGCCCCTGAACGTAAGTTCTCAGCCTTTCTTTCCACCATCCCCAATCATTGATATGATTTAGCTTTGGCGGTTTCGTGCTTGTACCAGTCTCACTGTCGTTCTGCATCATAGATTGAATGCTGTTGCTTTGATTTGTGACCAATGCCCATTGATTTGCAGTTATCATTGCTGCTTGAGGTGGGACAATAGCCTGCATCCATGCTTTGTTGAAATCTGACGCAGATTGCGTAGCTGATGATTGCGAAGCTGCTGATTGTGGAGTTAGAGTCCACGCGCTTGGATCCCACTGACCGTTTGTTCCCATTTTATGAAAATTAATATATTAAGTGAAAATTGATTTAAAAATAAAAACAAGTTTTCTCTTTAAAAATTTAATTTTCACAAACTATGTTAAATTATCAAGAGATAACAAACAGCCGAAAGATCCTAGATCGAAAGACCTGAAAAACACAAACTGTTAGACTTAAACAAACAAGGATCGAAAGATCAACACCTGTTCGAAAGATCAACAGGGTTCGAAAGATCACTGTTGAGTTTCGAACAATGTTTTCGAAAGATTCTCCAACGAAGGATCCTTATCCTTCGAAAATGTACTGTAGACCGAAAGATGAACACTGATGAATGTCGAACGATGACTTCGAAAGACTCCCCAGTCGAAGGATCCTTGTCTTTCGAGAAAGAGCAGCAAACCGAAAGATATATGTTTCGAAATATTCCTTGGACCGAAAGATAAGTCTCACACTTCGAAGGATGCTCGAAGGATGACTATCTGTCGAACCTCCTTAGGTCGAAAGATGATCTTTCGACTTCGAAGGATATCTTTCGAACTTACTGACACGGTTGACAAATGTGACAGGTAGGTGAAAAGTTGACGGGTTGGTGAGTACTTTCGGCAGAAAGTATGTTCAGACCATATCTTCTGAATATGCAGGTTTCACCAAACAGGTAAGGTCCAATATTTTAATCAAAATACTCTTCCCAACACACAAACACTTTGTAATTTAAAATTTTTAAGATCAAAAGTGTAGTTTATCAAGAACACTATGAATATCGGTTGAAGATAAGAAGAACAAACCCAGAAATATGAAAATTTCTGCAAACCGACAACAAACCGAAACCCGATTTTAACAAGTTTTTCAGAAAAGTGAACCTTTTAAACCCGAAAAACAGTCCGAAAACTCTCGGTTTTAACAAGGAGAAGAGCCAAAGCTCTGATACCACTTGTAGGTCCCTCTCCGAGGATGAGATGAAACCTTTTCCTTGTTATATCAAACACACTAGCGAGTGCGGAATCCAAGCTAGCATGCAACCGAGAATTTATACGAGAACAAGCACAAACACAACACACAAGATTCACCGATTAACACCACATGTATTAATACGAATGAAGGGTCCGGTTACAAGCTCAATGTTTACAGATATGTTCTATAAACTCTCAAAGTGTGTGTGTGCTCTCAACAGAATGCTCTCTCTGTTTCTCTTGCCTGAACTCTCGTCACTCAGAACTGTCGAACTGAACACAACACATGGGTATTTATACCCGACACAGCAGGTCTGGTCGAAGGATCAGACAGATTGATCGACAGATCATCTGTCGACCAGAACGCCATCGAAAGATCATCTGTCGACCACGAAGGATGATATCCTTCGTGGTCTATCCTTAGAGTTCATCCATCGAAGGTTATGTTTCGAACTCATCTTTCGAGGTCCATCTTTCGAGCTCATCATCGAAGGATATAAAACAATCCTTCGATGACCATCCTTCGACTCAACCATCTTTCAACCAATGTGCTAACTGTTTGGCCAAGTCAAACCAGGAGGATGGTTGACTTGGTCAAACTTACATCGAACGCACATTGTAACAAACTAAGACGTAACCCAGACTAACATAAGACATCGTTTTGTATCATGACGAAATACAGACAAAGTACACACACAAGTGCACCAACAAACTCCCCCTTGGCTGTAGCTTTGTCTCGATCTTCGTGTCTTCAAGTCTTCAAGGCCGAGTCGAACCGAGCCGAGTCGCGTCCACACAAAGTGCATCAACATTTAGGATAGTTGGTTTATTTTCCCGGGCTTATATTTTAAAAGCACCATACATTGGGGACAATGTATCCCAAGTGTGGGGATGGGGGAGCCCGGGAAAGGATTTGTGGATAAAGCTTTGAAGCGATTGAAAGTGGTTGAAATCGATGAAAATTGGAAAAAATTGAAAATTTTGAAATTTTTCATCGCCTTAAACAAGCTAATTGGATACGAAAACCTAAAGCTTCAATCGCTAATAGGCTTCTTACCGGTAGTAAGCTAGATTAGTCCCTTGTCATGGTTATCCCTTTAAGTTTCATCAGAGTAGGTTTGACAAGCGTTTTATAGGAAATGAGTTGAAAAGAGATGTCTATCTAGGGGTAACATGTTTTAATTGCATATGCTACATGTCGTCAACCTTTTTACCTTTTCTTGGTGAGATCTTGAGCCTGTAGACGGATAGGATACATTATATGATAAATTCATTTGTTGAGTGCAGGCTACGTGTTATTCTGTGTTAGAACTTGTATGATTCGATGCATGCTAAGACTGTGGGTTTGACATGTGCACATATATGATAAAGGCATTAGGATTTCCGTTACACCCTGTGTGTTTGTGTTTCTTTTGTGTTATTCACCAAATTTCCATTAGTAGCCCTGTTGAGCCTAACTACCTTTCGTTTGTTCGCCCGTTATCTACTGTGAAAAACCGACCGTGATGATATTGTTATGAAAGAAAAAAGAAGAAAAAAAATGAAAAAAAATGAGAAAAAAAAGAAAAAAAAAAGAAAAATATGTGAAGGAAAATGAAAAAGAAAAGAACAAAAAAAAATATAAGTATTGTGATTATCGTTTATGTTCTTGGGTAGAAACCAACCCAATAGTATAAGATGTGTTTGAATAAAGTATCACGGTTTGGTTATTGTTTGTAAGCCAACTAGAAAAGAAAAAAGAACCTAAAAATATTTTCCTACCTTTACCCTAAGCCCAAAACCTGAAAGTCCTTTTGATGTGTGCCAAGTTAGATGATACAGTGGAGGTGTGATTGTCATACAAGCTTATGATTGCAGGATTTCATGTTTGCTTATTGAGTGTTTATATACTAGCACATTACACGCTAGTTCAGATATTAACCCGAGAGGAGAGTACATTGTGAGGGGTGTGTAGCATGTGTCTAATTGCAAACATGTTAGTTTTAGATAGACAAGTCTTAAGTTTTTAGTGCATCAATTACTTGTCAGACTGTCAATCTCGATTGTGTCAGTCTATGGGATGAGTATGACTTGGGACTGAACAGGTTGAACCGGTTAGGGAGTTTAGAGGTGTTGTTGCTATGGTGACTAGTTCTAGTTGGTTTGCTTGGGGACAATCAAAGGAAAGTGTGGGAATGTGATGGAGAGGGTGAAACCCGAGCTTTAGAGTGGTTAATTATCATGTTTTATGTGTCTATTTGCTTGGAATGAAGTAACTATGAGATTTTGGTGATTTGTAGGTAAAACACGTAAATCGGTGCATTTACGATGGTTAAAGATGAAGTTGTGAGCTTTGGATGGGATATTGCAGCTCGAGGATGAATATTGAAGTTTGCTCGGGTGATATGAAGGCTCACGAGTGAATGGAGTATGAAAGAACAGAGTACAGGGACCATTCGGTACTTAATTGGAAGTTACTTTGTGTCTAAATGTGCAAGAGATGAGATTCTACAAAGTATAGGGGCCGTTTGGTAATTAATTGGAAGTTAATCATAGTTGAAATATTGAAGACATAAGTGATATTGAAGTTTGAGGGGTCTCCGGGTCATTAAACGAAAGTTATATGATGGGTAAATGTTAAGAAGATGATGGGAGTTTAGTTGGGGGACCAATCTTGCCATTCTATGAAAGTTGCACAATTGTTGGAGAAAAATGTTGCAATTCACGTTCTTACCCATGGTTTGTAAACCATGGGTCATGGTTCAGGAGTGTATAGTTATAAAACCAACAGCAAGTCTATACCGTGACCCCCACTTCAGACTGTGACTCCCTGTTCAGAATCCCTATTAGTGCAGCAAAGGTAAACTGCGACCCACGGTTCTGAACTGTGGGTGAAGCTGTGGCAAGATGGGGCACGAATTTTGTGATTTTTATGGGTTTTTATAAGAGAAAAACCCTAGTTTCTCATTATCTAACACCTACAATCGATCTTAGGCTTCAAGATACTCAAGATTCAAGGTTTCTTTCATCCAATTCCATCAAGATTCTCAATTTCATCACCGAATCAACCATGATTTCTTCATCAATTCAAGCTTTTGAAGATTCTTTGTGCGAGATGAGCGGCTAAACTTTTTGTGGTTTCCTCCGGATGGAGGGTTTGTGTAATTAGGTACTTTTATGTGTTTTTAATCATTGTAACTTGGTGATCTAAGCATCCGATGCTTTTCACCATGGATTTAATTGACTGATTGTAACTAGTTGCATTTATTTAAACCTTGATTTCTAAGCATTCAGTTCCCGAGAGTTCTAGTAATTGGGATATATTTGATATGGGATTAGGGTTTGTAATTGTAATTGATAATCATTCGATAACCTCCCGTTATGTATTGACCGGAGTACTTAGTCGTTGGTTATCACAATTGGTTAATTAGGTTAAACATTTATGTCTATGTGAATGTTTTGATTAAACACATAACTGAACTTGTTTGCAAACCTGAAATCTGGAGGAACCATCTTTTCTCCCATTGAATTAAACCACAATTTTTATTCGTTAATTTAGTTCTTTCGCATAATCAAACAATCCGATCTTTCAATTTGGCATTAGTTAATTAACACTTAGCATAATAACACTTTCCACAATCCTCCCTTGGTTCGATATCCGACTTACTCTATCTACATAGTTTATTTCGGTTTTTGCATGTCCATAACGATAGACATCAATTTTGTTGTCTACTGTGACGCGTCGAATCTAGGACTTGGTTGCGTTCTTATGCAACGAGGTAAAGTCATAGCTTATGCGTCTAGACAGTTGAAAGTTCACGAGAAGAACTATATGACTCATGGTCTTGAGTTAGGAGCTGTGGTTTTCGCACTTAAAATCTGGAGACATTATCTTTATGGCACAAAGTGTGTGGTTTTCATAGACCACAAAAGTCTCCAGCATATTCTTAATCAGAAGGAGCTGAACATGAGGCAACGACGTTGGGTTGAACTCTTGAACGACTACGATTGCGAGATTCGCTACCATCCGGGTAAGGCGAATGTCGTAGCCGATGCACGTAGTCAAAAGGAACGAGTCAAGCTTCATTCTATTCAGACTTTAACTGATATTCAATCTCGTGTCCTTCAAGCTCAACGATCTTGTGTGATCAAAGGCTTATTGAAATATGAGCTACCGCTTCAACTCAAACTTAAACTCGAAACGAAGGACGATGGGTTGCTATACTTCAAGGATCGTTTGTGGATTCTGAAACAAGACGATCTTCGCACCTTGGTAATGGACGAATCTCACAAATCTCGATATTCTATCCATCCTGGTGCTGATAAAATGTACAAGGATCTTCGTACTCAGTATTGGTGGCCTGGTATGAAGAAGGATGTTGCCTTGTATGTATCAAAATGCCTAACTTGTCTCAAAGTCAAGGCTGAACATCAACGACCTTCTGGTTTGCTTGTACAACCAGAGATATCGGTTTGGAAGTGGGAGAACATTGCGATGGATCTCATCACTAAATTACGGCGTACATCTAAAGGTCACGATGCAATTTGGGTTGTTATCGATCGTTTAACGAAATCAGCTCATTTTATTCCGATTCGCGAGGATCTAGCTGCTGATAAACTTGCAAAGATTTATGTTGATGAGATTGTATCATGACATGGTGTTCCTTTGGATATCATTTCCGATCATGATGCTCGGTTTTCATCTCATTTTTGGAAGACCATATTTAAGCACTGCTTAGGCATATTTAAGCACTTTTGTCACATAACTGATTATTCAACATATTTAAACATGTTTTTGGAAGACCATATTTAAGCACTTTTGTCACATAACTGATTATTCAACATATTTAAACATGTTTCGGTTTTCATCACTAAATTACGGCGTACATCTAAAGGTCATGATGCTCGGTTTTCATCTCATTTTTGGAAGACCATATTTAAGCACTTTTGTCACATAACTGATTATTCAACATATTTAAACATGTTTAGGCACATAATACTTGTCATAGGACCAGTTAGACGTCTCGAACTCGCATTTGCGCGAACGACGCGTTAAAGTAGCATAAGCTACCTTAATGGGTCGCAATGGGTCGAAAGCACTTAGGTTAGGTTCCGATTTAGGATGTAGGCTTTGTTAAATCATATCACATGAGTTCCAACACTCATTTGGTTTACAAGACCTCATTCTGTCCGATCTTCCGATTTAGGCGTCTATTGTTTGACTAGTGATTCGATTACTAGGTGCTGCTTGATTTCTCTGGTTTACTTGAGTTGTTGAAGTTCTATTGATTGAGGATACTTTGCACTTCATGTGAGTACATAGTTCCCCTATTTTACTGTTTTCGATTGTTTTGGGGTGATTCATATGTATTAAACGATTTCGATATTTAAACGATGGTTTCAAAAACGACTAAGATGGTTTATATTAAACTAATAACGATTTCGATAATATGAACAAACTTGTTGGACATAGTTACATAACGAATGACATTCATTAGCATTGATCAAGCCAACCAGTATTAGGTTATGGTACCATAGGATCTGACAAATCCCATTATTGTACTGCACCCATGGTTATGTGTGGGTTAGGTGGGTAATGACTGAATATGATTATTAACTTACCCTTTGGTGGTTTGTTAATGCGAGAAGCGAGATAGTCGAGTCACGAAGGTTTGAATGTTATTAGCGAGACGACCATAAATAGTTTTCACAATTAAAAACGAGGATGATTTAAAACGAGTTAAACGATTTGGAAACGATTTAAACGATTTGGAAACGATTTAAACGAGTTAAACGATTTGGAAGCGATTTAAATGAGTTAAACGAATTGGATAAACGATTGGTTTTTGGTTAAGTGTTTAGATAACGGGACAAGTGTAATATGGTGAAAACATGGTAGATACGCCGCCGGTACTTCTTATATATAAATGTTTTCAGCATATTACATACCGTGGCGTTATTTAGTTCACTTGGGTAAACGATTTTGAAACGATGTCACATAACGATGTTTTCGAAAGGATATAAACCATACGAGTTTTATTAACGAGTTAATACAAGATGTTTTACAATTTGGTTTACTAAAAAAAATGTTTTTGGGTTAAGAATCATGGCTACGAGGTTTTATAAATAATAACCCACTTGATTTGAGTTGGTTAAGTTATGCTGCAATACTATGTACTTTTCAAAACAAGGTTTTTAATAAGGTATTGCAACATGTAAACTAGCCATGAATCTGACACTCTTATAAAACCTATGTGCTCGCCAGCATTTCTTTGCTGACTTTGTTTATACATACGTTTCAGGTGATGTTGCTTGATGTTGATTACTAGGATGCGTGAGTCACTTAGGATCTGGATGAGGCCTTAGTGACATAATAACAGTGATAGTCGATATGTAACTCATTTGTTTTGTGTTAAAACAATGTAAATTACTTAATGAATAAATAAAACGAAACTCTTTTTGTATTCCATGGTTGTGAAGCAATAATTCTGTTACAACACTCCCCGACGTTTCCGCCACGATTTGTTGTTTTACGTGGTCGGGGTGTGACAATCATGGACGTTACCTAACTCAGCAGGTAACTCCAATTTGTAGGCCACTTTACCAATTCGCTCCAGAATTATAAATGGCCCAACATAACGAGGGTTAAACTTGCCGCGTTTTCCAAAACGCACCACACCCTTCCAAGGTGAGACTTTCAACATAACACGATCATTAACTGCGAATTCTAAAGGTTTTCTACGCTTATCGGCGTAGCTTTTCTGTCGATCACGTACTGCCGCCATACGATTCCTGATCTGAATAATTTTCTCGGAGGTTTCAAGTACAAGTTCCGGACCTGTAACCTGGCTGTCACCCACCTCAGCCCAACAGAGAGGTGAACGACATTTGCGGTCGTACAATGCTTCGAATGGAGCTGCCTGAATGCTGTTATGGTAACTGTTGTTGTAAGAAAACTCTATCAACGGCAAGTGTTTCTCCCAACCCTTGCCAAAATCAATTACACATGCTCGTAACATATCCTCAAGTGTCTGGATGGTTCGCTCACTTTGACCATTTGTCTGTGGGTGATAAGCAGTACTTATGTCGAGGCGTGAGCCAAATGATTTGTGCATCGACTGCCACAAATCTGAAATGAAACGCGGGTCACGGTCAGAAATAATAGAAGTTGGCACCCCGTGCCTAGAAACCACCTCCTTAAGATAGACAGCAGCTAGCTGTGAGAATTTATATGTTTCCTTGATCGCTAGAAAGCGCGCTAACTTCGTGAGACGATCAACGATCACCCAAATTGTATCGTTCCCGCTTTGAGTTCTAGGTAGCCCAGTGACAAAATCCATTGCGATTTGCTCCCATTTCCACATGGGTATTTCTGGTTGTTGCAGCAATCCAGACGGTTTCTGATATTCCACTTTAACTTTCGAATAGGTTAAACATTTACTTACATAAGTCGCGATATAAGCTTTCATCTTCGGCCACCAATACATGACTTTGAGATCCTGATACATCTTATCCGAACCTGGGTGAACAGAGTATCGAGACTTGTGTGCTTCGTCCATCACAAGATCTCTAAGGTTGCCGAACAACGGAATCCATATTCGCTCCATAAAATAGTAAACGCCATCTGATCTCTTCTCGAGTCGTTTCTCCATGCCCCGTAAATACTCAGCTTCATAGTTTTCTTCCTTCAACGCTTCGGTCTGAGCCGAACGGATCTGGTCAGGTAGGTTAGAATGGATGGTGAGCTGTAAGGCGCGAACACGTTTGGGTTTCGATTCCTTTCGACTGAGAGCGTCAGCTACAACATTGGCTTTACCCGGATGATACTTGATTGCACAATCATAATCGTTTAAAAGTTCTACCCAGCGACGCTGCCGCATATTCAAATCCTTCTGGTCGAAAATATGCTGGAGGCTCCTGTGGTCGGTATAAATAGTTCATTTAGTACCGTACAGGTAATGCCTCCAGATTTTGAGCGCAAACACCACCGCTCCCAACTCTAAGTCATGTGTCGGATAATTCCTCTCATGAACCTTCAGTTGTCGAGAAGCATAAGCGATCACATTGTTGCGTTGCATCAGTACGCAACCAAGACCCTTAATAGAAGAATCACAGTAAACCACAAAATCCTCGATACCTTCAGGTAGAGACAAGATCAGTGCACTGCAGAGTTTTTGTTTCAAAAGTTGGAAAGCATCCTCTTGCTTCATTCCCCAAGAATACACAACACCTTTCTATGTTAACGAGGTAAGAGGTTGAGCGGTCTTCGAGAAATCCTTGATAAATCTTCGATAATACCCAGCGAGACCAAGAAATTGTCGCACCTCCGAAGGATTCTTTGGTGCTGCCCAACTCTTGATAGCATCAACCATAGCAGGATCCACGTGTATTCCTGATTCATTCACTATATGTCCAAGGAAGTGTACTTCTCGAATCCAGAAGTCACACTTAGAGAATTTCACGTAGAGCTGCTCCTTCCTCAGAAGTTCCAAAATATGACGTAGGTGCCGCTCGTGATCTTCCTTGCTCTTTGAATAGATCAGTATGTCGTCGATGAACACAATAATGAAATCGTTAAGATACGGCTTGCACACACGGTTCATGAGGTCCATGAAAACTGCTGGCGCGTTCGTCAACCCAAACGGCATAACTAAAAACTCATAATGCCCATACCGCGTTCGAAAAGCCGTTTTAGGAACATCCTCCTCACGGACCCTCATCTGATGATAGCCTGATCTTAAGTCGATCTTCGAGTAAAAACTTAACCCCTGCAACTGGTCAAACAAGTCGTCGATGCGTGGCAACAGATAGCGGTTCTTGAAAGTCACCTTGCTGATAATCAATACACATACGAAAGGACCCGTCCTTTTTCACAAACAAAACTGGGGCTCCCCAAGGCAAAGAACTGGGTCGAATAAAGCCTCTGTCCAACAACTCTTGCAGTTGATTAGACAGCTCCTGCAACTCTCTAGGTGCTAAACGATAAGGAACACGAGCAATTGGGGCCGCTCCTGGCGCAAGGTCAATATGAAATTCCACTTGGCGGTGAGGAGGTAAACCAGGTAGTTCCTCAAGAAATACATCGGCAAACTCACGTACAACTGGCAGATCCTCGATCTTTCTCTCTTCAGGCTGAGGATCTGTCACAAGTGCTAGAATAGCAGGATACCCCTTCCGTAGACACTTCTGTGCTTGCATAGCTAAGATGATACCAACCATCGCACCACTGCGATGCCCTTGAACTGATAAAGATTCTCCACTGGGGAGAGGAATACGTACGATCTTCTCTTTACATAGAATCTCAGCTAGATGCTTAGACAGCCAATCCATACCAACCACTATGTCAAAACTACCAAGGGTAACGGGAAGGAGATCAATATCAAACACTTGACCCACAAGATCTAGTTTACACCCAAATAGGACATGCGAAGCTTTAATCGTTTTGCCATTAGCTAGTTCTACTACATGCTTAACTTCTAAAGGTGTTGGGGCTTACCCTAATCGTTGACCAAACTCTAGGGACACATAACTCCAATCGGCACCGGAATCAAATAACACAGAAGCAATAAGCTTGTTCACAGAAAACGTACCAGTCACGACATTCCCGTCGTTCCTAGCATCCCCTGCACCAATAGTAAATACCCTTCCACATGCTCCATTGCCCCCATTGTGACGATTGTTGTTATCGTTGGCATTCTGATTCAGCTGAGGGCAATCCCGTTTAATATAACCCTCATCCCCACACTGATAACACCCCTTCTTAAAGCCTTGGTTCTGATGGGGCTGTTGCCTTGGCTGCTGCTGATGCTGCTGATTCTGTTGCTGGTTTTGCTGCTGCTGCTTTTGGTGCGGAGCTCTACAATCCTTTGCCATATGGCCTACCTTATCACACCTATGGCAAGCCCGAACACATGATCCATGATGATGATACCCACACTTGTTGCACTTTGGCTTCCTACCAGCATAGGAGCCTTAACTCTGATTGCTGCCCTGGCCTTGGTTAACTAAGGACGACTGACTGAAACTATGGGTACTACTATTGTCAGGCCTTTTCTGAGATTGACTGGCACTTGTTGCCTTGTCAGCATCGTTCCGCTTTCGTTTATTATCACTGGCAGGTGTGGTAGTGGTAGCAGCAGAGGTAGTAGCAGAAACACGTGGCGGCAATGAGCCACGTTCGACCTCTTGATCAGTAATCTTGTGTGCCAAACGGATGATCTGGGGCAGATTGTTAAGGTTTGCAGCAGTGACATACCCCTTTACAGCTGGTGCTAGGCCCTTGAGATACAACTCAATCCATCGATGTGGAGGTCGAGACAGGTTAGGGC
>JARYGA010049868.1:0-46173 GCA_030545235.1 Helianthus tuberosus
TCATTTTAAAATCCTATGTTTTGACTAAATTGTTTCATTTTAAACAGAAAATATATATTTTTAAACAGAAAATATATATTTTTTTAAACTTAATTTTTTTTTTAAACAGAAAAATGGAGGAAATGAATTTAGAAGAAAATATTCCGGAGGAGCCGCAGCGGAAGCGGCGGGCTCGTCCACCGCCGGATCCTCTCGAGAATCACCCGTATTTGGTGTTTCCTCCGGAGTCCGACGCTGCTCTCCGTTGCGAGAAGCTTCGGAGTATGCATATTGGTGAACATTTTGCGGTTTCTTGGAAAACCCTCCGGAAGCTCGAGGTTGAAGATTGGGCGCGGGGGTTTGTTCCCCTTGAATCACCGTGGGATCGTCTGTTTGAGCTATCGTTTACGCCGACCTACAGGGAGATACTGGTCGAGTTTCTGTCGTCGTTCGAGTTTCATCCTCGTCGGCAAGATCAGGTTGAGGACCCCGCGCAGCCCCCTCCCCCGCCCGAGGTTTCTTTTCGCATGGCTGGCCAGGATCGTTCTATGTCACTTGCACAGTTTGCGGTGCATAGCGGTTTGTATACGGAGGCTGAGATGGCTACGGATCTTTATACGAAGGTACGTTTAACACAAATTTTGTATTATTATTATTATTATTTTAATATATAACATTTAAGATTTAATATTAATTTAACGTTTAATAAACATTCGTGTAAACAGGGGCTAGTATTGGTTGATAAACCCACGCTATTAGGGTTTTGGGCTGAGATCGCGGACATCACTCATTGGGACCACAATCAATCGAAGGGGAGGGTTACGCTGATTAAGGATCCGCTCTTCAGGTACGTTAGTTATTAAACAACTTTTTTTTTAAACAGATTTTTTTTAAACAAAATTTCTTTTTAAACAAAAATTTTTTTTAAACAGAATTTTTTTTTAATTATTTAGTCGAAGTCGAACCGTAACCGGCGTTTAAACCGGCAGCCGTTTGGGGCTGCGTTTGCAGCCGTAAACCGGCGTTTAAACGGCTGCAAACACAGCCCCAAACGGCAACGATTTCGCAGCCGTTTGCGGCTGCGTTTGCAGCCGTTTAAACGCCCATTAGGGACCTACGCGACTTACGGTTCGACATGGACTAAATAATAAAAAAATAATATAATTTAACGACGATCTTAGTTTTGACGCTCGTAAGGCGCGTACGGTCCTAACGAGCGTCGAAACTAAGTTCTTCGTTAAAATATATATTTTTTTTATTATTTAGTCGAAGTCGAACCGTAAGGCGCGTAGGTCTCTAACGAGCGTCAAAACTAAGTTCGTCGTTTTATATTTTAACGACGAACTTAGTTTCGACGCTCGTTAGGGACCTACGCGCCTTACGGTTCGACTTCGACTAAATAATAAAAAAAAAATATTTTAACGACGAACTTAGTTTCGACGCTCGTTAGGACCGTACGCGCCTTACGGTTCGACTTCGACTAAATAAGAAAAAAATATATATATTTTTTTTATATTTTCGACGAACTTAGTTTCGACACTCGTTAGGGACCGTTTGTGTCAATTTTTGAAACATCAGGGACCATTTTTGTAAAAATTGAAACTTCAGGGACCAAAGTGTAAATATATCAAAAAAGGGACCATTTGTGTCAATTTTTGAAACTCGAGGGACCATTTAAACAAAATTTCTTTTTAAACAGAAATTTTTTTTAAACAGAATTTTTTTTAATTATTTAGTCGAAGTCGAACCGTAATCGCGTTTAAACCGGCAGCCGTTTGGGGCTGCGTTTGCAGCCGTAAACCGGCGTTTAAACGGCTGCAAACACAACCCCAAACGACAGCGATTTCGCAGCCGTTTGCGGCTGCGTTTGCAGCCGTTTAAACGCCCGTTTACGGCTGCAAACGCAGCCGCAAACGGCAGTGAAATCGCGTTTAAACGCCCGTTAGGGACCTACGCGACTTACGGTTCGACATGGACTAAATTAGCACTACGGCCGAAAAACTTGCCCGGGCCAAACATAGTATATATAAAAGTTTTCGATCGAAATGCAAAAAATTAGCACTACGGCCGAAAAACTTGCCCGGGCCGTGGCCCTGCCAAAGCCCTATTAAGATCCGCCCATGCACATATATACATGTCCGGCTATCATGTGCCTGGCACATGAGGAGACTTAAAAGAAAATTTTATCAATGAATCACAAGGATGAGATTCTTCGTTTTCACTATTTCAATATACTACAAATAACGTATTTTATTAGAATACCACTAATAACAATAATAATTATATTGTATCACTCGTCAAATACAAATATAACATATGAAAAACGTATTCATATTATATCATGTAACACAAATAATTCCAACTTAATTAAATCCACCCCTCATGACCAATTCATTTGCTTTGCTTAACCTTATTATCATATAAGATGTGGTAATATTAAATGGACAAATGGAATCCCAAATTATGTCATCCATGTGTATGATTGCATGTCTTGTACTCTTGTTACATGTTCCATTAAGCTTCAAACATAAGAATCGAACATCCGTGATATACAAACATAAATGCGTATGAATGTACGCATGTATGAATGTATGCATCTATATATGTTTTTTAATCCAAATTATCACATGTATGGACGTAGACTTGTAACCCTTTGCACATGTTGAAACAGTTGACACAGAAACAAAGCCTTATATTAGGGAGCATTATTCGGGAGTATTGAGGACTAGTATATACACCATGAACATGATAAAATCTTTCAAAAGTGAAATATTATACTTTACTTGGGTGAGGTTACGCTACAAAGTTCATATTTCCTACAAAGTGTACAAAGTCATAAAACACCACAATTTCAGCCATAAAAGACACTTAAAACCCACAAATAAAAGAGTGAAGATAACTAAAACACAATATCCAAACTTTAACGGTCCATAAAAACTTCACACACCATTGTAGAACTATGAATATAAAACACAACATGATAATCAACATAAAACACACTAATGGTACACATTCGATAATCAAAGCCTTATCATCTAAAACACAACACAAAACCCACAAATACGGCATTTTAATAATCTTCACTTTGTTATTTGTGGGTTTTGAATGTATTTTATGGTTGACACTATGGTGTTTTATGACTTTTTACACTTTGTAGCAAAGATATAATTTGTAGCCATCTCTCACCCTACTTTACTAATACAGTTTAATATTGTTAATCATCATATATACCAAATTTTTTTTAAATTCATTTTTTTACAAGTATATCTAAATGTACGACTGGTTGACTGTCAAACACGCCTGTCAATAGGTTTGAATTGTGTTATTCGCATGTTGTATATCGTTATTAGAGAGGTGGCGTCATGACCGAAATTCAGTTTAAATCGGTTCAGTTAGTTATTGTATTGAAGAATGCTATAGCATCCGGAAAAGAAAACTCAAAAATAAAGTAGTTATATGGCCAAAATAATATGTACATGTTTTTGGTTCATTGTAGACATCTGATGATTATGCACACCGGAAGGTAAATAAAAACACATTACATCGTATATTAAAAAATCATAATATAAAACCGTCTAAACCAATTGAAAAAAATATATAAAAATAAGCACAAAAACAGACTATATTTGATCCGACTCATCTCCGAAACTTACATAAAAAATACGCATAAAAATATATTATATTTGACTCGACTCATTTTACGAGAAAAAATTACGTTGAAATGTAAACAATTTTAATTTATACCGACACATATATTAAAATGATCTACATATTTACACACCTTAATGCCTATTTCCACACCTTTCTAGACGCCTCGTATAGTGCTATACGAGGCGTATAGGGTTGCTTTTCCCGACCAGCTTCTGCACCTCGTACAACGTCACATCAGTCACATCAGACGGGGAGTCTAGGCCTGTACAAGGGACCAATACGAGGGTATTTAGACGCCTCGTATAGGCCTATACGAGGCGTCTTACTGACTGATTTGACTATGTGTCTGACATGTGACTTAAAGGCATACGGGGAGTCTAGAGCTATACGAGGCGTCTATATCTCACATAAAGTGCAACATACAATGCATTCTTGGTCCACACCCGAGCATTCAACAAACACACATTCTACACACATTCTGTTTCTTCTTGTATTTATTCGAAAGACACTCTTGTTGTTTGCATTTGCGTTCTTATTATCCCGGAGTGTTGAAATGTCATCATATTGGGATGGCAACTATGTCTTCGGGCAGTATTCTAGTGACAACTGGGTGCCCGAAAGCGTTCCGGTAACAGTTATTAGCTTAAATGTTTTAATTACTTTTTGTTTTAGTTTTTTATTTACTAATGATGATACGGTTGTCTATTTTGGAGGAGTCTGGCGTTCCCGATTCTAATGAGCAAGAGGAGGTTGTGTCTAGTATACAAGGAAAACAAAACAGACCGTTTCTAGATTTGAACACGCGTCCTCCTGTTGATGAAACAGCCCCTGTAGATGACTCATACCATGCTGGTCAACCAAGTTATCCGACGCAACAAGGGTATCCGGATTATAGATACGGGTGTGAATACTCTTACGGAGGAGACGGTGGATACGGAGGAAACGGTGGATACGGAGGAGACGGTGGATACGGAGGAGACCGTAGATACGGAGGAGACGGTGGATACGGAGAGGAGACGGTGGATACGGAGGAGACGGTGGATACAGAGGAGACGGTGGATACGGAGGAGACGGTGCAATTCATTTCCCCGGGCACTCCTTACATTCATCAAAACAATCCGGACGTTGGAGGATATGGTGGTTATGGTGGATATGGTAGATATGGTGGTGAGGCACCTCCCATCCTGGACAGCCCGTACTTAAAAAAGCAGGTATAAATTACTATTTTATTATTATTATTTTATTATTATTATTTTATTATTATTATTATTATTATTATTATTATTGTTGTTGTTGTTGTTGTTGTTGTTTTTGTTGTTGTTGTTGTTGTTGTTGTTGTTATTATTATTATTATTATTATTAATATTGTCGATGTTACAGGTTTTCAACTCTTTAGATAAACTTAAGAAACGGATACAAGAAATAGCAAACGCGGATGGTTTCGTTATTGTCACCCGTCGATCAAAGAAAACCGGGGGAAGAACCGGGAGAGTATGGCTTGAATGTGATCGTGGTGGTGAGCACCAGACTACAGCAACACTTAGAAAAGCCGGAAGCAAAAAAACTAGTTGCCCGTTTTACCTCCTGGCTGTGCGAAACCACCCGTATGAAACCTGGGAGATAAAAGAAGGAAAAATTGAACATAACCACGAACTTTGTGAGGACCTATCGGCCCACGCGTTTGTGCGAAGGTTTACTCCAAGCGAAATGAAACTGATCGAGCAGCTAACAGCTCAAAACATGGAGCCGCGCAAAATATTTCAAACGATAAGGAAGCAGGACCCCGACAGGTTTCATGTTCAGAAAGACGTTCAAAATGTTGTGGCGAAGATTAGAGCCGAACAAAGACAAGGATTGACTCCCATGCAGTCACTAGAAAACATGTTGATAAACAACGACTTTATTTACGAGACACGGAAGGAACCCGGAACAGAGATCTTCTTTCTTCATCGGTACTCGAGAGACATGTGGCGTGCATTCCCCCACGTCATGCTGATCGATGCGACGTACAAGACAAATATATACAATATGCCATTTATCCAGATTGTTGGTATGACGCCTACCAACAAATCATTTATTATCGCGCGTGCCGTTGTTAGTAAAGAACGAGGTGATAACTTTGTGTGGGTGCTTGAGAGGGTCAAGTCAATGTTGGATGAATGTATGGAGCCACGTGTGATTTTAACGGATAGAGACCTAGCCCTTATGGGCGTGTGTGCTAAAGTATTTCCAGGCGCCTCCAGGCTTCTTTGCAGGTAGCACATACAACAGAATGTTATAAAGCACTGCATGGGTGCCTTCACAGACGAAGACTGGGATAAATTTTTGTCATTCTGGGGGACATTGATTGAGTCTCCATCCATACCCATCTACGAGTACCACTTGCGCAACATGCGAAAGCGACTTGTGGAGTGCAAACGTTCTAGTAAGTTTTTCTAATAACATACGATTCACCTATGCAAATTTTATTAAATTATTTTTACTTTTTAGGAGTCTTCAATTACGTGTACGATAACTGGATAAAAGACTATAAGGAGATGTTCATCTTTGCGTGGACCGATAAAAGGCGCAACTTTGGTAATCGTACCACAAACAAAGTTGAGAGCCAACACGCCAACTTAAAGAGATACGTCCTAGATAGGAGCTCGCTGGACCGTTGTGACATCTGTGCCTCCACGACCATCAAACAAATACCAAATCAATGAAATATTGTATTTCATACTTGGGATTTGTATAAATATGTGTATCATTTGCACATATCAACTCTTATTCGATTTCGGGCTCTAAATCGCTTTCTAGAAGGTTATACGCGCACTGATGCGTAAATATAACCAGTTTAATGCAACAAACACTTCGGGACATTGAAATAGGATTAACATACCTTAAATAACCTTTACATAACTTAGAAATAAGTTTTGGAGGGTTTGGTGTGGCGAAATCAAGTTTATTCGCTTACAGGGACTAATTTCGACAAACTGCGAAAGTATGCCGATTTGTACTGTAACGACCATTCCGGAACATGACCATAAGTTTAACATACCCTAAATATCCTTTACATATCTTAGAAATAGGCTTTGAGGGGTTCGGTGTGCTAAAATAAACTTTTTGGTCATTTAGGGACTAAAAGCGTCAAAAGTGCATAAGTTTGCATTTTCGCGCATATCTTACGTTCTGAATACATCCGGACATCCAAAACTTTATGTAATCATTAAAATATTTTATTTTAGTGATTGGCATGATAAAATTCCATTCGTCGCGTAATTTGGATCGTTTTTGCGTTCGTTACGACTTCCGTCGTAATTAACCGAACAACGCAACCGTACGACCAAACGAACCGACATACGAGATATTTTTGAGCATGTTTTGAGTTCCCTATACATTAACTTCATTTTAGAGCCTTGAAATGAGGTTAACGGGGCTTAAACGTGTCAAAGATGAGCCGAAATGCAAGATTCTGAAGTTCAGGGACCAAAATTGTCATTCTGCCATAGTTATCTTAGGAAGGGACCAAAATGAAAAACCTATTTCAGATGTTCCCCTCATTTTCAGATGGTTTTAATGAAACTATGGGCTCCCATGGTTTCACAAAACCATGGGCACATGTGTACGGATTAGATCGAAGCTCGTTTTACGATGAACGATCCTAACGGTTCTAGTTTTCCTATAAATAGCTATCCCCTTTCACTTGCAAAACCACATTGATCTGATTTTGGCTCTCTAAGTTGAAGTTTATGCTTCATACCTGAGACTAAATCGGATCAAAGCTTGCGGGGACCTTTTGTAAGTATTCTTTCGTTCTTTTATCGCTTTTCGAGTCTAAAAGTCAAACTGCGTTTGACTTTCTGCATTGACCAGTTTATGGTCAATGCGAAGTTCGTTTGAACTTCATAACGCGAGTGTAATCACGATGGTTATAGTCCCTAGTGACTATACCTACTGATTACCACGTTATCTAGGTGTAGTGACGAGTCGTAGTTTCGGCCAAAATGCGCATTCTTGCGTATTTTGTAACCAAACTACTTTTGGGTATCAAATCCGTTTGTTTTGATACCAAACCTGTTTTCTAACTTAACTAAACATGTTTTAGCATGTTTAGCTCGTCACTTTTAGTTTAGTGCTTGTGTAGAGTCGTAAGTCAAAGCGGACTAAACACCCGCTTTGACTTTCGAACTAGACCCGTTTGGTCGATCATTAGGATCCGACCAAGCATGTTTAGTGACCATAGTTGCATAAGGAATAACCTTCCGAGGTTATACCTTATGGTCACTTAGGTTTAATTAGTTGTATGATAGGTAGTTTATATGCCTTAGGTAAATGACCAAAATGCCATTTTCATGCATAATTGGTAATTAAGCATATGTAACATGAACTTTTGTAACTTAATAGATTATGCAACATGTTTAGGCATATAATACTTGTCATAGGACTAGTTAGACGTCTCGAACGCGCTTTGCGCGCACGACGCGTTAAAGTAGCGTAAGCTACCTTAATGGGTCGCAATGGGTCGAAAGCACTTAGGTTAGGTTTCGATTTAGAATGTAGGCTTTGTTAAACCATGCCATATGAGTTCCAATACTCATTTGGTTTACAAACCTCATCCTATCCGATCTTCCGACTTAGGTCCGGTTTATTTATATAGTTATTAGGTTGCCGATTAATTCCGTGCTCCCTCTAGCTTTGCTTGGTTGTTGTTCAAGACCTCTAAGCATTCTCAGGTGAGTACATAGTTCCCCTATTTTACTGTTTTCAATTGTTTTGGGGTGATTCATATGTGCTAAATGTTTTCTAGGTTTTAACGATGGTTTTCAAAACGATTTTCGATATTATAACAATGGTTTCAAAAACGATTAAAATGGTTTATATTAAATTAATAACGATTTCGTTATTGTAAACAAACTTGTTGTTTGTATTTACATAACAAATAATATCCATTAGTTTTAGCCGAACCGACCAGTATTAGGTTATGGTACCATAGGATCTGACAAATCCCGTTATCAGACTACACCCATGGTTATGTGTGGGTTAGGTGGGTAACGACTGAATCTGTGATTGTTAATTTACCCTTTGGGGTTTATTAATGCGAGAAGCGATAGGCGAGTTGCGGAGGTTTGGATGTTATTAGCGAGAGAATCAAAAGTAGTTTTCATGATTTAAAACGAGAATGATTTAAACGACTAAAGCGATTTTTAACGAATTAAACGATTTGGGTAAACGATTGGTTTTTGATTAGTGTTTAGATAACGGGACGGGTGTAATGTAATGAAAGCATGGTGGATACGCCGCAGGTACTTCCTATATATATATATGTTTTCATCGTATTACATACCGTGGCGTTATTTAGTTCACTTGGGTAATTTGAAACGATGTCACACAAACGAGGTTTTCGAAATGATATAAACCATACGAGTTTTATTAACGAGATTTATTAACAAGTTTTATTAACGAGATTTATTAACGAGTTTTATTAACAAGATTTATTAACTAGTTTTATTAACGAGAATTATTAACGAGAATTTTATTAAATAAATGTTTTGGGTTAAGAATCATGGCTACAAGATTTTATAAATTATAACCAACTTGATTTGAGTTGGTTAATTATGTTGCAATACAACACTTTTCAAAACAAGGTTTTTAATTAAGTATTGCAACATGTAAAATATACATGTATCTGACACTCTCAAAAACCTATGTACTCGCCAGCATTTCTTTGCTGACTTTGTTTTCACATATGTTTCAGGTGTTGTTGAATAATGTTGATTGCTAGGATGCATGCTCACAGAGGACTGGACGAGGCCTTAGTGACTTAATAACAATGATAGACTATGTTTAACTTGTTTATTTAGATTTCCAGAAGATGTAAATATTTAATGTTTAATAAAACGAAACTTCAAATTTCCGTGTGTTTTGAAACAATGATTCTGTTACAACACTCCCCGACGATTCCGCCGCGATTTGTTGTTTTACGCGGTCGGGGTGTGACAGAAAAGTTGGTATCAGAGCTCATGGTTATAGGGAATTAGGTTATTAGTAATGCTTTGACCTAGTCTATAACCTTCCTAGGACCCTAACACAAGATTCTTGTGTTTAGATCTTAAAACAATACCGTCACTTATCCTTAGGTGACAACCACAACAAGAACACAAATTTCGAATCCGCTTTGAAAACCAATCATCTGTTCTAGGATGATTTATTGTAAGGTTTTGAACCCTTTAAGTTTTCAAAATCTCGTCAAAGTTTGGGTCTTATAATGTGAACACGTGCAAACTGGAAGGGTGAATGCCTGTACCCTGAGTTTTCTGTCTAAGGCTAGAGTGTTCGTACAAATCCGCAGTATCGGACCAGTCACTCTTACCTGGGAACTCTTGGGGTGAGTGTTCACTTATAGGCGAGCATGTCTTCAGTGATACATTAATATGACCCGTTTACTTTGATTAATCACCGTCTCATTTGTTTGCCTTGGGTAACAAACAAATGATCGCAATTTCTATGCATTGTCGTTCTGTTTTAATTATCCGATAACATTTCATTTGTGTTCTCCTATGTCTTTCATTTCCTCTAGAATGTCTCTTCATCGAAACGACACTCAAATGTCCGAGCAAACTGCCAAATTTGCCCAGCGAATAGGCGAAGTAATCCTGAAGACTGTGGATTTAGGTATCGCCATGTCTCGTCTCAATAATGAAGCCACCCAAGAAGCATCGAAAGAAGCAGAAGTCGAGCCATCGAAAAAGTCAAAGAAGCGTAAAGTTACAAAGGATCCCGTAGCCGTTACACCAAATCAAGCAAAACCTAGCCAGGTGGCAGCACCACCAGCCAAGAAGCCGTACTTAGGAACTGCTCCTTTGTGCAATCAGTGTAACCTCCATCACTATGCCAGTGTCAAATGTCGGAAATGTTTCAACTGTGGACTCATTGGTCATTTAGCACGAGACTGTCGTTCAGTCACTGTGCTAAACCAAGCTTTTCAGAACCCCGTTCAATTTCAAGCAGATCCAGCACATGCTCATTTTCCTCCTGGTATTTGCTACACCTATGACGAGACGGGTTATGTCAGGGACAGATACCCAAAGATTTTCAATGCAAATCCGACCCACGGATGAGCATTTGGCCGATTAGAAGAAGCTGCTGCTTTGAATAATCCGAATCTTATGTTTATGTTTCTAGTGTTTTCCTTTGAACTCGGAAACAATCGATTTTGTTTATAAATAAATCTTTATTTGCAATTCTGATATACAAATATAGTTGCATGTGTGTATGGCATACCCTATGATACCTACACCAAAAGAACCGTATTTGTAGTTCTCTCGTTCATATGATCGCTCATGATTTCGTCGAAGATGCTAAGTGCTCGTTTCATTATAAGAAACGAAATGGCAATTTGAGTAATCATCTTTTTCCTTTTGACCTCACACCGATGCAACTTGGAAGTTTCGACATTGTCATAGGATGGATTGGTTAACCAAATATCATGCTGAGGTGATTTGTTTCGATAAGATTGTTCGCATTCCTCTTTTGTATGGTGATGTTCTGGAAGTTCGTGGCGAGAAACCTTCTGGTGGATTGAAGCTCATGTCGTGTACGAAGGCCTAAAGTTATTTACAAAAAGGATATGTTGCTTTTCTGGCACATGTCACCGTGGAGAAAGGCAAGAGCAAGAGTATTCAGGATATTCCGATTGTTCGGGATTATCTAGAGGTGTTTCCTGATGAACTGCCTGGTTTGCCTCCAGTTCGTCAGGTCGAGTTTCATTTTGACCTTGTACCCAATGCCAACCCAATTGCGAAAGCACCTTATCGTCTTGCACCATCTGAGATGCAAGAATTATCGAAACAGCTTCAAGAGTTATCTGATAAAGGATTCATCCGATCAAATTATTCACCCTAGGGGAGCTCCTGTCCTCTTTGTGAAGAAGAAATATGGATCTTTTCGAATGTGTATCTATTATCGTAAGCTTGATAAGCTTACCATCAAGGATCGATATCCCCTACCTCGAATCGATGATCTCTTTGATCAGCTGCAAGGTGCTACCTGTTTTTTTTCAAGATCGATCTGCGTTTTGGGTATCATCAACTTCGTGTTCTCGAAGAAGATATTCCCAAAACTGCTTTCCACATGAGATATGGGCATTACGAGTTTACAGTCATGCCTTTTGGTTTGACAAATGCCCCAGCTATCTTTATGGACTTAATGAATAGGGTCTGCAAACCTTATTTAGACAAGTTCATTATTGTGTTCATGGACGATATTCTCATTTATTCGAAGTCTCGAGCCGAGCACGAGCAACACCCTCGCTTAACATTGGAACTCCTGAAGAATGAACAACTTTTTGCTAAATTCTCCAAGTGTGAATTTTGGCTTTAAGAAGTTCAATTCTTGGGTCATATAGTCAATGAGCAGGGTATTCACGTGGATCCATCCAAGGTTGCTGCTATTAAGGATTGGAATACACCAATGACACCTACATAAATTCGTTCTTTTCTTGGTCTCGCTGGTTATTATCGTCGTTTTATTTCAAATTTCTCTAGAAGATTGCGGTTCCACTCACTTCTTTGACTGAGAAGAATAAGCCTTTTGAGTGGGGACCTAGGCAAGAAGAAACATTCCAAATGCTGAAACGGAAGCTATGTGGTGCTCCTGTTTTGTCCTTGCCCAATGGAAACGATGATTTCGTTGTCTTTTGTGACGCGTCGAATCTAGGCCTTGGTTATGTTCTTATGCAATAAGGTAAAGTCATAACATATACGTCAAGACAGTTGAAAGTTCACAAAAAGAACTACACAACTCATGATCTTGAGTTAGGTGTTGTGGCATTTGCTCTCAAAATCTGGAGACACTACCTGTATGGAATGAAGTGTGTGGTTTTCACAAGACCACAAAAGTCTCCAGCTCATTCTTAATCAAAAAGAGCTGAACATGAGGCAACGACAATGGGTTGAACTCTTGAACGCATACGATTGTGTGATTCGCTACCTTCCTGGTAAGGCGAATATCGTAGCCGATGCGCTTGGTGGAAAGGAGCGAGTCAAGCTTCATTTTGTTCAAACCCTATCTGATATTCAATCTCGTGTCCTTCAAGCACAACGATCTTGTGTAAACGAAGGCTTATTAAAATATGAGCTACCACTTCAACTCGAGCTTAAACTCGAAACGAAAAGTGATGGGTTGCTCTATTTTAAGAATCCTTGTGAATGATTATCGCCCAAATCGGAGCCCTGATTGGATTCCTTGTACACCTTAATATGTACATTACAACTCAATAAGGACAAACCGAATTCCTATTAAGATTTTCCTATCTTCATAGTTAGATTCTTGAAAATATTTAAAGTGCCAAATGAAATCCACGTATTGGATTCCTGGTATGCTTTAAATACCCATGTCCAAAGATAACAAATTAAAGGTCAAATTAAACAATTATGTGATTATGTGATTATGTGTTTATGTGTTCTCCTCTATGTTTTTGTGTGATCCGATTTTCGTTATCCAAATCCTCATAGAATCTTCCATATCTTCATATGAGGGATTCATAGTAGGATATTCAAAATGTACTACCTTAAATCCTTAATGGGCTTCTACGTGGTAGTTAAGACCCTTGGGTTATATAGTACCATTCCATGATTCGAAAAGAGACCCTTGAGTGGTCTAGTTAAAGATTGATTCAGAATCTGGTTAAGAGTGGCATGTGATGATACAGCAGAAAGGACCCTATGGTGGTCCAGTCACACTCATCACAGGTTCATTCATTTGGTTTTCCCCTACACATTATCAAATGCACTGTGTGGACTATGCAAGGAATTACGTAATTATGGACGCGTACATAATTATAAAAATTCAGTGCATGGAAACCATAGTAAGATTTATCATGTGTAAGAACCAATAGTGACAACAATAACGAAACGTGAACAATGTAATGGAGGTACGGTGGACGCACCAATGGCGCTTCATATACTTGTATATAGGTGTCCCTCTTACATTGTAAGCATGATGTTATTTAAAGTTACTAGAAGTTTAGAACTCTAACCAGTGTTGTTTTATCTTTTCGACTTCATGTTTCAAGCTCTCACAAGTTTCCTCTAAATAAATTTCGGGACGAAATTTCCTGAAGTAGGGGAGACTGTGACATCTGTGCCTCCATGGCCATCAAAAAAATAAAAAATCAACGAAATATTGTATTTCATACTTGGGATTTGTATAAATATGCGTATCATTTGCACATATAAACTCTTGTTCGATTTCGGGCTCTAAATCGCTTTCTGGAAGGTTATACGCGCACTGATGCGTAAATATAACCAGTTTAATGCAACAAACACTCTGATACAGTGAAATAGGCTTAACATACCTTAAATAACCTTTACATAACATAGAAATAAGTTTTGGAGGGTTTGGTGTGGCGAAATCAAGTTTATTCGCTTACAGGGACTAATTTCGACAAACTGCGAAAGTATGCCGATTTGTATTGTAACGAACATTCCGGAACATTACCATAACTTAAACATACCCTAAATATCCTTTACATAGCTTAGAAATAGGCTTTGAGGGGTCGGTGTGCTAAAATAAACTTTTTGGTCATTCAGGGACTAAAAGCGTCAAAAGTGCATAAGTTTGCATTTTCGCGCATATCTTACGTTCTGAATACATCCGGACATCCAAAAATTTATATAATCATTAAAATATTTTATTTTAGTGATTGGCATGATAAAATTCCATTCGTCGCGTAATTTGGATCGTTTTTGCGTTCGTTACGACTTCCGTCGTAATTAACCGAACAACGCAACCGTACGACCAAGGGAACCGACATCCGAGATATTTTTGAGCATTTTTTGAGTTCCCTATACTTTAACTTCATTTTAGAGCCTTGAAATGAGGTTAACGGGGCTTAAACGTGTCAAAAATGAGCCGGAATGCAAGATTCTGAAGTTCAGGGACCAAAATTGTCATTCTGCCATAGTTATGTTAGGAATGGACCAAAATGAAAAACCTAAATTCCAGCTTGTTCCAGCTGTTCTCCTCATTTGCACATGGTTTTAATGAAACTATGGGCTCCCATGGTTTCACAAAACCATGGGCACATGTGTACGGATGAGATCGAAGCTCGTTTTACGATGAATGATCCTAACGGTTCTAGTTTTCCTATAAATAGCTATCCCCTTTGACTTGAAAAACCCACATTGATCGGATTTTGGCTCTCTAAGTTGAAGTTTATGCTTCATACCTGAGAGTAAATCGGATCAAAGCTTGCGAGGACCTTTTGTAAGTATTCTTTCGTTCTTTTATCGCTTTTCGAGTCTGACGTTTGACTTTTTGCATTGACCAGTTTATGGTCAATGCGAGTTCGTTTGAACTTCATAACGTGAGCGTAATCACGACGGTTATAGTCCCTAGTGACTATACCTACTGATTACCACGTTATCTAGGTGTAGTGACGAGTCGTAGTTTCGGCCAAAATGCGCATTCTTGCGTATTTTGTAACCAAACTACTTTTGGGTATCAAAACCGTTTGTTTTGATACCAAACCTGTTTTCTAACTTAACTAAACATGTTTTAGCATGTTTAGCTCGTCACTTTTAGTTTAGTGCTTGTGTAGAGTCGTAGGTCAAAGCGGACTAAACACCCGCTTAGACTTTCGAACTAGACCCGTTTGGTCGATCATTAGGATCCGACCAAGCATGTTTAGTGACCATAGTTGCATAGGGAATAACCTTCCGAGGTTATACCTTATGGTCACTTAGGTTTAATTAGTTGTATGATAGGTAGTTTATATGCCTTAGGTAAATGACCAAAATGCCTTTTTTCATGCATAATTGGTAATTAAGCATATGTAACATGAACTTTTGTCACCTAAAAGATTATGCAACATGTTTAGGCATATAATACTTGTCATAGGACTAGTTAGACGTCTCGAACGCGCTTTGCGTACACGACGCGTTAAAGTAGCGTAAGCTACCTTAATGGGTCGCAATGGGTCGAAAGCACTTAGGTTAGGTTTCGATTTAGAATGTAGGCTTTGTTAAACCATGCCATATGAGTTCCAATACTCATTTGGTTTACAAAACCTCATCCTATCCGATCTTCCGACTTAGGTCGGATTTATTTATATAGTTATTAGGTTGCCGATTAATTCCGTGCTCCCTCTAGCTTTGCTTGGTTGTTGTTCAAGACCTCTAAGCATTCTCAGGTGAGTACATAGTTCCCCTATTTTACTGTTTTCAATTGTTTTGGGGTGATTCATATGTGCTAAATGTTTTCGAGGTTTTAACGATGGTTTTCAAAACGATTTCGATATTATAAGAATGGTTTCAAAAACTGTTAAAATGGTTTACATTAAATTAATAACGATTTTGATATAGTAAACAAACTTGTTGGTTGTATTTACATAACAAATAATATCCATTAGTTTTGGCCGAACCGACCAATATTAGGTTATGGTACCATAGGATCTGACAAATCCCGTTATCAGACTGCACCCATGGTTATGTGTGGGTTAGGTGGGTAACGGCTGAATCTGTGATTGTTAATTTACCCTTTGGTGGTTTATTAATGCGAGAAGCGATAGGCGAGTTACGAAGGTTTGGATGTTATTAGCGAGACAATCAAAAGTAGTTTTCACGATTTAAAACGTGAATGATTTAAACGACTAAAGCGATTTTTAACGAATTAAACGATTTGGGTAAACGATTGGTTTTTGGTTAGTGTTTAGATAACGGGACGGGTGTAATGTGATGAAAGCATGGTGGATACGCCGCTGGTACTTCCTATATATATATATATATATATACTAGTCTAAGATCCCGCGAATTTCGCGGATGGCTTAACACACAAATATATAACTTAAAATTGTTGAAATAATCTTTTGAAAGAAATAACTGTTCAACTACTATAAATTAAGTTATTTATAAGTGTTGACTTAACTTTTAAATTAAAAAATGTTCCATTATTCTATTTGCAAATGATCCAATGAAAGTGCCTTTTGATCGGTCAACTCTGTCTTTCCTGCCACCTGCCACCTGTCACCCAACTGCTACTGTCACATATGTTGATCTTGATGCCCATAGGCAAGAGCTGCTCCCTACAGTTTGCCATTGAAGAACTCTTCAACATACCCATAAATTCTTCCAATCCTGATTGAGTCACAAGTCCATACTACTTTTTTAAAGAAATTGTTAGGAGATTTATATGTAATTCTGAATTTTCTACACTTCAGTAATCTATACAATATATAACAACGTGACATCAGATTAAGCCTTGATTATGTGAAAACCATCAGTTTTATGCATTTCCTCATATACTTTACACGTGCATTAACTAACTCATCAATAGCAATTCTCACTATCGTGAGCTCTGATTTTTCACATATTAGTGAATAACCATTTAACCCCATGAAAAAAAGAGAAAACTATATAATACATAAATAGCAAAAAAAATTATAATAATAATAAATGGTTACTGTAGTTACAACTTTGCAACTTACAATATAAATGTGTAAATATGCACCCATTTGAAAAAAAAAAAAGAATATCCTTTTAAACAAATATTATTACCAGATAACACACATACAAACATTAACCATACATCGTAAATGATCTCATGAAGAAAAAAGCAAAAAATAACAAAACATCCCAAATACAACATGTTGTCCTCCTTGTGCTTGCCCTTTAAATAAAGACACTCTTATCTTGGAGTGAACTTGTTCATCAACATAAGCTTTCTGAGTTAGCATTTAATGTGAATGGTCATGGGTGTTGGTTTGCCTTCACAACATACTAAAGCGGATTCCTGAGTATTTCTTTGGTTGTAATCTGACAGAAAATCACTTATATCAGAATCAAGAACACAAATGACATGCTATTTCGTATTTACATATACAGAAAATAGATACGCATGTAGTGCTGTAGGTACAATCACTTTACATAAAGATTGCCCAATATAATTAAAAGACTTAGATCAACTCTGTTGCCTGGTCAAATAAGGTCATGGAATTGGTCAATGCATATACCCTTTGATGTCATTTCGCGTAGCTTCGGTTATAGCATCCATTAAAGTCAAATAATTAGCAACTCATTGCAAAAAATAAGGATTTAATAAGTCTTGATGATTCCGCCGTTTGTGATCGGTTTGGTTAACGATTTTGATGTTTTAAAGTTTCAGCCCGGTTTGGAACTTGTAACCAGCCGGGTACACCAGAATTTTTGTTTAATGTATATAATTGTTACTATTTCTGTGTATGTAGCTATATAATTTGTTGCTTTACATGTAGTAGAGCCTACAACCTACCGACTCTTTGGAATTATGAAATTGGTTGTGTGAGTGTTAAAAAGGTGTTATGCTGTAACTTACATGATCACATTGAAAAGAAGCAAAGGTTGCTGAATAAGTGACACGCCAAAATTTAAATAGGACATCCTTCTCCGCCACATTCTAGAAGTAAGACATGAACTATGATTTTAAGAATCAAATTAACAAATTTCAATCGAAAAATCAAATTTAATTGTATATAATCTTGTTAAATACACTAAAGGCAGCACTCTAACCACTAAAGAATATCAAAAAAAGAAAAGCAGACGTTGCAATTTGAGAATAAAATCAGTTGGTTTACTAAGTTCATTATGAATTTGAATGAGTTTACATTCCAAATCGTTAGAACTAATGCAAGTCAAGTAATAAGTTGACTGATTAGAGGTGCCTGTAATTGTTTATTGGAAAAATTAACATGTAATCCCAAACATTAGCTCCTTTGTGAATAATTAGAAGAAAATGGCTACAGGCGCACCGTACGCTTCGATAATTTAGTTCTTTTTCTCGTCTTCCAGGTATCTCCTTACTCTCAATCTATAATCCCAAACATCGCCTCATTTATCAACAAAAAAGGAGGAAGTCATTCAAATCGCGTCACGGTGCCTAAAATCGTAGCTCTTAAGCGGCCAACAATTGTTTAGAACCAAGAATTACATATTGAATGGTTGCGAACTTACAGTGTAAGCTTCGTTGATTCGGTTCTCCTCTATTCTCGCAATTACCTCTTCGATGATTTAAGGCTTTGTCTTTGTCTATAAGCCAATAACAACCTGTATATATGATATCCAAACAAACAAAGAGAGGTAAAAAACGATAATATTTTAAGTCATCAAAATAAAGGAAGCAAATTTTACAAAGAACCCCCCCCCCCCCCAATCAGGCGGGAATGAACAAAAAAAACCCCAAACTAACCCTAAGCATCCAACTAAATGTAGATAGAAGTAATTATTTCAATCTTTTTTTCCCAGATAACTACCCTTTAATTCAATTAATAAGAACCCTAATTAAGATGAAAGATTTCTCCTTGAGACTAAAGGGAGAGAAGTTTTATGGGCGTAAGGAATCATGAAGTTCAGAAAAGACCTAGGTTGCTAAGCTATCGAGTTATGCAATACAAACTCTTTATTAAGATAATGAAAAGTATGAATCCGAATAACAAACTTACCAAGAAGAGAATCAACATAATCATTGCCGCGTGATCCACCAATAAAGCGACATCAAATTCCTTATTCATGATCATCAAAGGCAAGACATCAACTCTAATTAAAAGTAGAGATGAGCACCGTACCGGTTCGGGCACTCGTTCGGTACCGAACCGGTACCGAAAAGACAGAGAAAATTGGTACCCGTACCGGTACCGAATATACCGGTACGGTTCGGTACCGGTACCCGGTAACAAATGCTCATCGCTAATTAAAAGGGTATACAAAGTCAAGTCAGCAAGGCCATCAATGAAATTATACAGATCTTCAATGTCATAAGTAATATTTCTCATGACTGGATTCAGTTACTTAAGTTTCCTTTCCTAGAGTGCACATATACCTGTACATAAGATATGCATTATTTATACATCAATGCACTACAATAAAAGATTGCACTTTTTTTTCCGGGATAATTACATATATCCCCTTATTAACTTGCCTAATTACATATATACCCAATCAAAAACTAAATTACATATATCCCCCTCTATAATAAAATTACACAAAATACCAGAAATGCCCTTTTAGCAATCAACCATCGACATACATGAAACCTAATTCTCCAGCGGCGATTTTAACAACTCTTATTCTCCGGCGATACCAATCAACTTCGCATGCGACTCCAACCAGAATGGTCGACTTTTCATTCTCCGCAGACCAGCAACCACTGGTGCCGGCGATTCACGACTTCAGTTGTAACCAGGTTCGAGTCCGGCGACCAACAACGCGGACTCTTCATTTTCCGGCGACCGGCGACCCGGCGACCAAACCAGAGTTATTTGGAATCTATCCGATAAAAAAGGACGTAATTTTTGTGTTCTGTTGCAGCAGAAACAAACTTCACAAGAAGTGTGGAGCATTTGAACTTTGAAGCATTCATTAAAAAGCCATTTACAGAGATGCCACAAGAAAACCTTTTATGCTGATTTAAACAGCCATTTAAAAGCATTTGAACTTTGAAGCGTTGTGGGAAAACTTTTATGCGCTTGCTGATTTAATCTTTAGGTCAGATTAATGATGATTTTGCTTGTTGGATGTTTGGGGTTTTTTTTTTTTTTTTTCGAAATCTTGATCAGAACTTCTAAAACATAGAAGGACAAATCGAAAAAAAAAAAACTAGTTAGAACTGGGAAAATTTGTTATTTTTAAGTTTTAGTAAAAAAAAGGGGGTAAAATGGTCATTCTATTATTTGTTTTTAATAAAATAAACTGAAATGGGTAAATTTGATATTTATAGCTTTTAGAAAGGGGATATATGTAATTTATTTTTTGGGTTGGGTATATATGTAATTAGTAAAGTTAATAGGGGGATATATGTAATTGCCCCTTTTTTTCAATCAAAACAGAAAATATAAATGATTTAGACACTGAGCATACTCACTGATAATTTACAATCTCGCCATCCATGATATGATCTTAAGATTACTTTTGATACTTAAACTGAATTTTTTATTATTGATACATTGACCATCTATATGGTAAATCACTTGAAACACCAAGTAAGCCATCTGGCGCAGTTCATATATATATGGATGAATAATGTATATACTTCAAAACGAACAGTTTCACACTCAGTTAATACAACTCTATCCTTTATGTTGTTACGCTCAGTTCAAGTAAATGGTTTAGATATGACCATTATCACTTTTAGTCCATTAAAATTGCACATAAGCATCTGCAAAATGAAAATAATAATTATAAAGTTAAAACATGAAAATGATATTATGTGAAAACGGGTAATAAACACCAGGTCATAGGATCCACACAGTTTTAACGAAAAAACAAAAGTCAAACATGAGAATTTTGACCAAATTGTGTGTTCTAATTTCGTTATCAGCAAAACCACTTTATTTATCATAATTTAATAGGTAACTTGAAAGAGTGACATTACTATTTGGAGAAACATTACTATTTTTTCCATTGAGCAGGAACAATAACTTTTGTTGGCTATACTTTAGTTAGGCTATAGGGTGTGGTTGATCCTCATGACCACCATGACCCTTCACATCAGCCTCATGTCACCTACCTCTAATCCACCATCCAAAACCACTACTCTAAGAGTGTGGTCATAACCCAAACCTCTACCCTAAATTAATAAACATGCACATGCTTAAAATATTGGAAAAAAGAAAAAGGCGGTCCGTGGTTGTCGTGGTTTATTCCACGCGAACGATGGTGGATGCTTAAGGGGGCGTGGTCCTAAGTGGTGATTGATGACCTAACCCATGTCCTGACACCCTTCAGCCTTTTATGTTTGTTATAAAGTTACAGAAGCAACGGTAAAATGTGTTAAAAGTTTTAAAAGTGTTTTACTTTTAAATATACCAATTATTAAGTCATAATTTTTAGTAATGACCGCAAAGTTTAAACTTTAAAATCAAATTTAATAATTATTAGAATAAAGACGTAAGGGTCGACCCAGAGTCCCAGAATCCGCCACCATTTGACCCGAACCCATTTGACTGTATTTGAAAAGCACCCTGCATGACCTGGACTATGAAATAAATTTAGATATACAAATTGAAACTTGTCGGGTTGAAACCAAAGGTTATGTATTCATTAGCTAACACATGCTCTTAAAGGAAACATATTTACAGACTAATAATTAGTAAAAGTACCTATCAGAGACAATAAACTAAAGCAATGACTTTGGTTCTTGATCAAAACTGCAGTTGTCTCAGAAAACAATGCCAATGTAACATATCTTGGGTTCACGAATAATGGACACACATAAAATAGTATAAGCTATTTATGCAAAAGAGCTAAACGTTTGTGAGTGAGTTGTAATCAAGTTGTAAATGGGTTAAACGGTTCATAAACATGTTGACGGGTTGAGCTTAATAAACATATAATTTTATTTTAAACGTGTTGATGGTCAACTTGTTTGATTAAACGGGTTAAATACGTGAACCCAAACACTACCAGCATGTTAAACAAACGATTTATATGCAATGAAACAGAGGATTTCGGTAAAAGGCGGACCTTGAATGGTTCATTATCAGTTATGAAGCTGATTCCATGAACATACTTCAGCCAAATAGGCAAACCCCTACATAAACATCAAAATAATTATTAAATTTAAAAACATCAAAATCATTATTAAAATTAAAAACATCAAAAATCACAAAACTTACAAAGTGTTTCTTGATAAAATTACCCAAAATTCCACTCTGCACAAACAAATGGCCCAATCCTTTGATGCATATACATCCCAACTTTCTGAACCAACTTTACAAACTTTACCAAATCATATCTTCCTTCAAAATTATACTACAAAAAAATAATAACAATAAAAAAAGAATTCACCCAAAAATACCATTGGTTGAGTTTCGTAATGAGTATTTAAGTATTTGATTTTATTGTTTAATACACAGTTTACCTTTTTTCTCGTCAGAAACGGGGAGCAACCCCAAAATCATACACGTTAAACAAAAATTCTTTCAAATCACCGAAAAGATGAGGTGTACACGACACGGTTTACCATTTTTCTCGCTGGAAATGGGGAGATGACCGGAAAACAAACCATAGTCCTTAGAGCCATTAGTCACTTATAGAACACCGCCACTACTGCCGAACTGACCCTGTGGGGAACAACAACATAGCATCAGCAATCAGACCACAAACCAAAGTTTTAGGGTTTGTGTAAGTGAGGGCATATTATAAGATTAGCATACAGATGGAAAACTGAATTAAATTAGATTAAATCAAAACACACCCATGTAAACAAATGTTCGATATTCATAACTGATTGGGGAAAAACAAATCACATCTTATAAATCAAATGTGAAAAAGTGTGACAGCCAAAAACAAATGCACCAGATTGAAAGTGTCCAAACCCCAATTAACCAATGGATGCAATCAAAGGCAACAATAAATTTAAGTGACTGGTTTGCTTCTTTAGAATCAGAAATAAAAAAAAAAGGTTGGAATTGCGTGATGTTTACCTTCAAATGTGAAACTTTTGAGCCCTAATCGTTACCAAAATTCATCAAGATCCTATAGATCATAGACACATTCAACTGAACATGATAAAAAAAATCAAACATGATCAGTTATTTAAGAATAATTAAATAGAAAAACACTAAAAATATAACATATATAATCGAGACCATCAATCATGATTCAAGAAAATGGAGATCCTAACATGTCAGAAAGATTCCTCTTCTGCCAAAAGACGTTAGTATCAGACATGGTCACTTTAATGAACATTTGTATATTACTTAAGTCAGTAAAAAAATACCTAAAACCTGATGGTAACAAAATACATAGAACATGCAACTTCTCATTCAGCTTATTGCCTCTTCTGCAAGGGAGATATTATCTCGAATACGACCCATCCGATCTCACTCCCCTGTACTTCCCTTTAAACCCTTTCCAACCCAAACCGATTTCCACGAAGAACTCCTCCATAACTTTGTAATGTAAGTAATCATCAAGACATAAAAATGTATTAAAAACATAATAAGCGCTATTTCTGAACATCCTAATAAAAAGTATATCATATATTGAAAAAGTAAAAAACTTACCTTTGTGGCATAGCATAAACAGAAAGCCAAACCAATACCACCATCTGAAATCATAATGTGAAAAAATTGCATACCTGAAGACAAAAAGTAGGGTTTCAACCAAAAAAGGATCCAACTAAGGAAGAGGCAATAGAAAAAAAAATCTCATGTCTGAGAGATTTAATTAGGGTTTTCAGATTCGTCTATTCAAATCCTTGAATGTAATTAGTTGCAAAAATCATAAGACAATGGAGTTGAAAATGAATAATCGAACCCCTATACTACAGAAACCAAAACCAAACAAACTAAAACAAATGTAATTACCGATTGAAGAAGAAGTTGAAATACCCAATTGCATCTCTCCCCTTCTACCAAGTTACCAACCATATACAAAACATGCGATTAACAAATTAGAGTGCACAAAGAGGTAGAATATATGATGGATTCTTCTGAAACAATTACCGATTGAAGAAGAATTTGAAATAACGAAACGCGCAGAGAGAAATCCAATGAGTTATTTTGTTGATTGTAGTTGATGCAAAACATTTAGGGTTTTCTATTAGAAATAAATTTGAGAAAGGAAACGATTGCATAATTTTGGAAAGGTTGAACTGATTGGAGAGAGACCGTGTGAAAGGAACAAAATGGCGGAGGAATGAGGAAAAGGAATTGCCGCTCAATTCACAATTCTCTGGCCAAAGACCATTGCCACATCATGGTCAAATGGTCAACCATTATTTTGCTTTAGTATAATCTATACTACTTTAATAAGCATATATGAAGGACAGAATGGTAATTCAGCAAGGTGTTGAAAACACCCTCAATGCACAATGTACAAGTCTTAAGGCACAAGAAAACACAAACAATTTACCCTTTACCCGGATCATCATCAACCGTTCATTTTTTTCACTTTTTCACACGGATCACGATCTGGACGGCTGATATTCACTTCACACGGATCCCCCATCAGACTTTCTCCTCTCTTTCTCTCTCTTTCTCACAAAAACACGCTTCCTGCTCCTTCTCTCTCTCTCTGGAGATTCCAAATCCAGATCTGGATCTAGGGTTTATCTGCTCTCTCTCGCGATCCAAGCGATTCAGATCCAAGGAGATTCAGATTCAAGAGATTCACATCCAAGAGATTCAGATCTACGGGGTGTGTGTGCGATTCAGATATGGGTGGTTTGAAGACTTCGTCCTCATACTCTCTATCCTCTAAAGGTATGGTCTGGTTCAGTTTAGGGTTTTTCTTTCTTGTGATACTTCAGTTCTTATTGTTGTTTTTGGGAAATTAGATGCTAATCGATTCTAATTCAATCTTTCATTCAGTTCTTATTATTGTGTCCCAGTTATAAAGATCCGGTTTCAAGCTACGAATCTTTTTATGAATATCCAGTCTCAAATCTGGAGGTAATAACTTTTTTTTATTTTTTTGATTAGATGCTAATCGATTCTAATTCAATCTTTCATTCGGTTCTTTTTTGTTTAATTTCTCATCTTCTTGAATGGTTTTGAAATGCAGGCTTATTTGAAAGATTTAATGCTGGTGGCTACACTGCTTATGATAAATCATGTAAAAATTCCATCATTTTGCATTTGTTGACTCTGCATTTGTCAACTCTTTGTTTTTTACTTTAAGTTTAACCGATGGGGCTGTGTAATTTTTTAATATAGCCGATCAATACAAGTGGTTGCAAAGGGATTTGGCAAACGTTGACCGCAAAGTGACACCATGGCTTGTTGGTGTTTGGCATCCGCCATGGTACAACACCTATGCTGCTCATTATAAAGAAGTCAAATGCATGAGGGTTGCCTTGGAAGAATTACTATATAATGCTGGTGTCGATATAGTTTTCAAAGGCCATGTAAGTGTTATAAGCCATAGGTGCTTTCAATTTCAAACAGGTCAAAAAGATTAGCTAACAAGGGAATGGGTCAAATGGACCACATTGGTCAAACACTCTCTCGCCAAATAATCATGTTTGTTAGAAGATTTATTACAGTCTGGTATAATGATGCATTGGTTACAGAAAAGAATTAAAATGGATTCAGGGTCACTCACCACAACCTGACCCGGCCCTTGCGGCCCATACCAAAAATGACCCGTGTTGACCTGGACCCATTTGACCCATAATCCTACTCAACTGGCCTGCCTGCTTTGCCACATGGTACTTTATATGATAAAAAATCGAAGTTGACTGTTTGAGTATGTGCATGTTATGAATTTTCAGGTTCATGCTTACGAGATATCAAACAGAGTGTATAACTACACGTGGGACCCTTGTGGTCCGGTGCACATAGCCGTAGGAGATGGAGGTAACCAAGAACAGATGGCGGTTAAACATGCGGAAGAACCGGGTAATTCCCCGAAACCATCTTCCACATGGGATCCGTTCATGGGCGGTTTTGAAGGTGCAGTGCGTTTGTTGATGTTTTTTAAAATGACCAGAACCGATTTTGGTCTGAATGTTTTCCGACCCTAATTGATGTTTTTTAAATGGCAGGTACTGACCCGAATCCAGTTCCTAATTTGATGCAACCTGCCAGTTTTGCCCGGCCTACTCCCATTAGGAGTATAGTTTATAAGCCATTACGTTTTTTACTTATTTGTAGTTTTGAAGGTGCAGTGCGTCTGTTGTGTTTGATATTGAAGAATGACGTCACGAGACGGTACTGGTGGACCGTCGGATCAATTGACGGATCTGCCGTTGAGGTTAGTGGAGATAATGAAAACGGATTAAATGGTGCAGGGTAACTCATTGGGGCAGAGCAAGAGCAGCCTATGTTTATTAAAAGAGTAAAAGTAAGTTTAAAACCATTGATCCCTTAAAATATCTTATTATAAATAATTTCCACTGTTTCGACTGTTAAAAATATGAGCTTAGCCTTGTGTTTTTTGATAATATAACGGCAGGGCCACAACCTCCAATTCATCTGCAAAATCTAAAATGGTTTGATAACGACGCTTTCTGTTTAGAATTGAAACGGATTATCTATACTACTTTGTCGTTCTCTTTTCCCATCAATGGTACTCTTGGAAAAAATGATTTTTTACTCATGTTTCTATTGACACTGATGTCAACATCCTATCTATACTACTTTAATAAGCATATATGAAGGACAGAATGGTAATTTTGAAGAAGAGAAGAAACAAGCAAAAGCGTTGAAGATTACTTGCAACCTTAATAATGCAGCATGTCAACTGAAACTCAAAGAGTAAAAACAGGATGAAAAGCTTTGCACCAAGGTTAGATACAACGTATAAATCACCATTTTGCTTGGCGATTAACGGTCTATTGTTGATTGTTAAACCAGCTGATTTTGTGGGGTTTTTTTTTTGTAGTCTATAGGTTTTAAAAGTTTGATCAAGCTACTCCTACATAAGAGTTATCAGCCTACGATCTACACAGAACCGAGTGGCGGTTCAAGCATATCTTCAGAGGTCAACCACGAAGGCATTTGCTTACAATAGGCTGGAGTACTTTCGTTAAATATTTTATTTTGGGTATTTAAGTATCTATATTTGGATGCTTATTTATTTGATTTTAACTTTTATTAGGTTTATCGGTACAATAATTGGAATCGAAGACATATCTCCTCAGTGGGAGGATTCCAAGTGGTGTTCATTAAAGGTTAGTAATAATAGATGCTTGATTACTTTTAGATTTAAATCTGTTATTTTGGCGATAAATTAAAAAACGTGAGACCTTTTCTTCAGGTTTATTGACCTGCTTCGATTACGAGACCGGAACGCATTTCAAATTTGCAGATCCGTGTTGTTCAAGTTTTTTTGTGGTTGAATACTTTTTTGCAGTAGTCTTTACAAGATGCTCTTAAACAATTGTTTCTGATTGATGCTATAGATGAAAATGGCACCAAATTATGTTTTTCGAAGTCACCTGGTAAAATTAGCAAAATTTTAAAAGGAGACAAGTCAAACCATTTGAAAGCTGGAACCACCCTGATCTGTTTTGATTTTTACTAATTGTTACCAGTTGGGTGTTGACGAAGTTTGGCCAATTCTGGGTTTGGGTAAACAACAAATCAAACCTGCTGGGTTGGGGTGGTCGGCTGGTTGACCGTTTGATTTTAACTTCTTTTTGTTAATATGCATGATTTTTTAATCTAATAAAGATATTTCATGTTCCAAACTTCAAAAAAGGCTAAATAGTCGGTTTGGTTTACACAGGTGGTTGCAACTTGCAAGTTTCAAAACGTCTCACTTGACGAGAAAGTTTTGCCAACTACGTATGGCCAGTTAAAGCCTCCTCTAGGGAAGCATTGTTTAAAGGTTAGTAAACCTGAACAATGAAAATTAAACATTATAACAATAATGAAAGAAATTTTAGTTTTCTCGACTTTTGATGTATCTTCTTGTTGCAGTTTGTGGAGTTCATTGCGGTTTTATTGAGGTCAGGGAATGAAATTGCAGAACAGGAGTTGATTAGCTCCGGAACTATTCAAAGAGTTCTTGATCTTTTCTTTGAGTAGTTTACCACTTATACTAACGATTGATTGCATAGCTAATTTTAACTCGAGGTCGTACTTAAGTCCTATTGTTATTATTTTCTTTAGGTACCCGTATAATAACGCTTTGCATCATCATGGTGAGGGAACCATTGCAGTCCTTATGCATTGATTTGTTGCAGCCTGCTGCAACAAAGAAAACCGGACACTATGTTGGCAAGTGTGTGAAGATTTTAGATATGAGTGGTAAATCCATTTATGAGTGGTAAATCCATTTAGCCTGCTGCAACTTGGTAAGTTTGAGTTTATTGAATAATGTAACAATATCTGTGTGAGTAAATCCATTTACGAGCATGATGGGTTACATGTTCTTCTTTGTATACTCTTCTAAAAATGCATCGTTTGACTCAAAGTGTGTTGATCAACAGTTCAAAACGCACGCGTCTGTTCGGTAAAGTAGGTGTCACGTTTAAAACATGCCTGGGTCAAAATTGGCTCTGTTTCCCACCGTATTATGTTTCCGATTGGGCCTGGTCCACTATGCAGGTTTTGGAGGCTTATGAGTTCTCGGAGCTAGCAGACCTGCTGAATTCTTTGACGCTTACGAGTGATCCGGATGTAACAAAATGGTGCCACTACCCTTCTGGTGAGTTTTATGTTGGTAGAGTAAAATCTGTTCTCAAGGTTTTTAATAGATCCTTGCCAGATTACAACTTTGTTTGGAGTAAATGGGTTCCAAGTTGGGTTCGTGGCATGGAGAGCGGTTAAAGATCGCCTTCCAACGAGAGCAACTCTATTGGCTAGAAACATTCAAGTAAACTCGCTCAAAGGACCCAGCTCTCACCATGGAAAAGTGGAGAAGCTTTGATGGCTTTGTATAGTTCTATTGTTGCTTAGTTTTGTTTTCTGTTTGGTTGATATGGTGTGCCTTAATTTGGTTTGGTTTGTAAGTTTGGTGTAGCTGGCAGTTCAAAAAAATAAAAATAAATTACCAGTCATTTTAAGTTGTGTAAATGTATTATCATGACTGTGTTTTAATTGTCATTTGAACTGAGATCTCAAATTAAGATAAAACACATCTAATAAAAAAAAAAACAAAGGAGATAATTCTTATATTTCTTGATAAAAAAGTACATCTATTTTTTTGTTTGTTTCAAATTTACATAGGAATAAATACGTACCTTGGATGTAATATGTGAGGATTGATAAGTTAAATAAATTGAGTTGTAACATATTATACAAATAAGAAAACTAACTTAAGTATTGTACGATATATCACGAGACGATTGATAAACAAACAGAAATGGAGTGTTGTATTGTAAACTCACACACCTGTTTGAAACCCCACTAATTGAGTTGTTTTTATTAAATTAAAAAAAAATAAAAAAACTATATCAACCTTATAAATAGATATAGCTTAATTCATATTCCGTGCCCATTTTAGCTAAAACCCATTTTTTAGGGAAAAACAAAGTCGATGCTTTTTTTTAAACGAGCAGTCTCAATCAATTGGTGTAACACTACATTCATGGTCGATTAGAGATCGTCCATTTTTTCCTTATCAACCCCCTCTGTGTTTTGTGTCTATTCTCGCGGCCATGTATCCACTTCCCATTTAGGTGTCTCTGCTAGTTGGTTACATTTCATGACTCCACTGCTACCAGCTTTCCTTTTAGATGAAATAATTGAGATGCGTAACGCTTATGTCGAAAAAACACCTAATCACGATGCAAGTAGTTGACATGTGGATTTTAATTTTTTATTACTATATTTATGATTGATAATTTCCCATTCGTGTGTTCGTTTTTTTTTAATTTTTACTAAGTTTGTGACTGATATTTTCTTAATAGCATGTTTGTTATTCTTTTAAAGGCCTGTAAGGCTCATGGTATACGTCACACACCGATGCTACGAATAAGAAACTAAACAAACATATTATACAATGTACACGAGAAAATTGATAAACTCACAGTAAACGAATACCGCATTGTAAATTGTCGTCCCGCCGCATCGCGCGGGTATACGTCTAGTAGATATATATATATATATATATATATATATATATATATATATATATATATATATATATGTTTTCATCGTATTACATACCGTGGCGTTATTTAGTTCACTTGGGTAAACGATTTGAAACGATGTCACACAAATGAGGTTTTCGAAATGATATAAACCATACGAGTTTTATTAACGAGATTTATTAACGAGTTTTATTAACAAGATTTATTAACGAGTTTTATTAACGAGAATTATTAACGAGAATTTTAATAAATAAATGTTTTGGGTTAAGAATCATGGCTACGAGATTTTATAAATTATAACCAACTTGATTTGAATTGGTTAATTATGTCGCAATACAACACTTTTCAAAACAAGGTTTTTAATTAAGTATTGCAACATGTAAACTAGCCATGAATCCGACACTCTCAAAAACCTATGTACTCGCCAACATTTCTTTGCTGACTTTGTTTTCACATATGTTTCAGGTGTTGTTGAATGATGTTGATTGCTAGGATGCATGCTCACATAGGACTGGACGAGGCCTTAGTGACTTAATAACAATGATAGACTATGTTTAACTTGTTTATTTAGATTTCCAGACGATGTAAATATTTAATGTTTAATAAAACGAAACTTCAAATTTCCGTGTGTTTTGAAACAATGTTTCTGTTACAACACTCCCCGACGATTCCGCCGCGATTTGTTGTTTTACGCGGTCAGGGTGTGACAACCGTGTAGTTGGTTGTGTCCGGGATATAGTTGAGACACAGTTCGGTGAAATAAGGAAGATTTTTCGAGAAAGCATCGAAAAAAGAATGAACCACCACAAACACCCGCTCTATCAACACCTACTTGGAAAAGTATCCCATACAGCCCTTGACTTGTTGAATGGAGAGGCAATTAGGAAGCTAGATGTCTTGGAGCGCTTTCATTCATCATGTGGTTTCCAAATGTGGTACAGCTGTGGGTTGCCCTGTGCTTGTAGGATAGAAAAGTACATGCGTGAAGGTAATAATTGTTAAACGTACAACACTTGTGTGATATATTTTCGTTAATCATATTACTTAAACAATGTTGTTTTTAAACGTGCAGAGCGTCCGATTCAAATCGAAGACATAGACGTCTTCTGGCGGAAACTTAACTTCCAAAGTTGTAAATTGATAGACGATGACGTTGACGTGGTCGAAGAGCTAAATATTGTTAGACAACAATTAGAGTCGCACCCCCCAGCTTAGCAAAAAAGCCTGATGTCAAAGATTAAAGCGGTGTTGACTCCAAAGAAATCTACCAAGAAACCACCGGTTGTCCAACAAAATACTCGTGGCCGACCAACAACAAAGCAGGTACAACAAAGGTTGGACGAGGCCTCTCGTATAGATGAAGAATTGAGGAGAAGCTCCTTCGGTGATGCAAACACGTGGTTTGAAGGTTCCCGACAAAGTAAGTACGATAAACCTCGCCACAGCTCGTACGTTCCGTCACAGGCCTCTCAACAGTCGGTTATAAGGTCCCAAAAACCCAAAGCGAGCCTAAGCCGTTCAAAGAGTTCTAAGAAGAAAGAGACACGAGATGCTCACGGTTTCCTTTAATCATTGGGGACGAGTACGTGGGAATCATCAAACAGTTTAAATATGCCATTCCGCCAGTGTTCCATCCGTACGTCTCGTGCATACGAGATGTGATGCCGGACTGTCATTGTGGGTTTCGGTCTGTGGCTGTGGGCTTAGGTAGATCAGAGTTTATGGGGGCTCATTCGAAGGGACCTTGTCCAAGAAATGGATCAGAACGAATCGATCTGGTTCCCAATATTTGAAGCATGGGATGAAGGTTATTTTTACACGCATCGTCAGGGCCTAATTTGGGATTTAGTGTCCGGTTGTGGGGAGGATCACTGGATGGACTTCCCCTTAGCAGGACTTCTTATTGCACAAACGTACGGTATCAGGGTGCACCTGTTAATGACAACCATGGGTGCGAGTTCCACTTTCTTCCCAATACTAAGTCCCCCGGCTAATCAACAACCATTATTAATAACGCTTACACATGTTAACGAGAACCACTTCATACATGTTAAGCTGGAAGGGGATTATCCAATGCCACCAGCACACGGGCTATGGTTGATCCACCGAAGACCCCATACGGAACAATGGGAAGATATGTACTTGCCACGTCTAGAATGGTATACATCGATAATGAATCCTCCACCAAGATCAAACCCTAGTCTTAATTACATCGATAGTGATACGGAAGAATGATTTTTGTAATTAATAGTATTTGTTTTGTAATTAATAGTATTTGTTTGTATTAATTCCTATAATTTTCTACAATTTCTAATTTTTTTTTATAACTTATATCATTTTTCTATAATTAGAATTGATTAAAACAGGTTAATAACATTTTTATAAAAATTTATATAATTTTTTATACTTAGAATTGATTAAAACAGTTTATTTGTAATTTTTTTTAAAAAAATTACCAGTATATGCCTCATATAGATCTAGACGTGTCGTATATCATTGGTCAAAAGACCATCCTGCCCCTGATATGCCCGCATTCTAGGCTTAAATCAGGGGCTAAAAGGACATTTTCACAAAAACCAGACGCCTCGTATAGAGCGGGATGGGTCGTCTGTATGAGCGGGATTATTAAAATTTGAATTTTGAAAATTTGAATTTCAAAATTTGAATTTATCAAAAATGGACGCCTCGTATAGGCCTGGACGGGTCGTCTATATGGGCGGCAACATTTTTTTTTTTAAATTTGAATTTTGAAAATATTTTGTTTAATTACCAATATACCCCTTTAAAGACCCCAGTATAGGCCTTAAACTGGGGCATAAAGGTAATTTGCCATTCTAGACGACGCGTATAGGTCTATACGACCAGAAAGTCCTCAAAAATACGAAATTAAAACTGTCAGGCCCAGGCGCTTTATCGACTCCACACCCAAACACCGCTTCATTAATTTCCAGTAGCGAAAAAACACGCACCAGACCATCTGCGTCCTCATCACTCAGATTCTTGAAACCGTCACCACACAAATACGGCCGGACACTTAACGATTCTCTGAGTTTGTTTCGAAAAAAATCTAAGAACCTCTCTTTTGAGCAGCGTCGGTTTAGTCTCTGAAATAGCCCTTACCATAAGATCAATGAAATAAAAGTTTAGCTACGCGGGGTATTCCAATGACAGCACTGGGTAGCTCAAGTCTACCATCTTCAGTTCCGGGGAAAAACGCCTCTGATGGCCCACTACAGTAAAACCTGGTTGGGATCGGATTTGAACTTGAGACCTATTACATCAAACCCAAATCTTCACTTCCTCCCAAATGTCAATTAAGCTGTAGCTAATTGGTGAAGGGTCTGTGTACATAATAGGTATCTTATTTTGCTTTTATTGCTTTTAATAAACCATATATCAATTATTTTTGACATACCGAATGTGTTTTGTAATTATCGCATGTGTTTTGTAACTCATAAGGCATGTCAAGGGTAAAAGTTTTAACCTGAATTCAGTTTATCAGAGATAAATTATGTTAGTAAAACAAGTTGAACCTGTAGTAACCAAGTAGTACCCAAGGAAACTCACTGATACTTTGTGATATTATTCATGAACAAAGATTGGCCTTTTATAGCTTTACAGACTCAGCAAATAGCCGAGAAAAAACTCCAACGTCTATCACAAAATTAGGAAACAAACTAGACCTAATAAAAAAACAATGCGTGGCACCATAAAATACCTAAAACCCGGTCAACATGCGCCATGTTAACTCGCAAATTTAGTACAAAACGTAAAACGGAAATTTGAAAAATACGAAAAATATAGGGGATCAAAGTTAAAAGTACCAAAATTTGTGAGGTTAAATTGAAAAAGTTGAAAAGTTTTGGGTTAAAATTAAAAAAAATCAATTTCATGAGGTTAACATTGCAAGAAACCGAAACATAGAACATATAAAAATATAACTAAGTCAATCAATGACCCACGCGTTGTGACAAACCTGTCAAATGGAAAACAATAGAAGTAAAAACCTTGAACTACAAATGGACGTTGTGTCGTGTTAACTCGCAAAATTATGAACGAAATGTAAAAGCGTTAAACTACACAAGCACGTTGCTCCGTGTTAACTCGCAAAATTTAGTACGAAACGTCAACCAAAAATTTGCAAAAGTTGAAAACTAGAAAAGTTGTGAGTGTAAATTGTAAAAAAAAAAAAAAAAAAGTTTTGGCTTTAAAGTGAACAAAATCAATTTTTTGAGGTTAAATTTGCAACAAATAGAAAGATTTGGGTTAAAAAGTAATTTTTTTTAAACTACCCAGAGCATATGGTATAACATTCTATGCATAGAAAAGTTACTAATTAATAATATATAAAGAGTAAATTGCGATTTTGGTCAATGAGGTTTGGTCACTTTTAACACTTTAGTCCAAATTTGAAACCTTTTGCATCTGGGTCCCTGTGGTTTCACTTTTATTGCCATTTTAGTCCAAAAATGAAATCATGTCATATTTCTCAAATTAAATCCTGATATTTTGTTCTTTTCCTTACGGGCAAAATGGCCATTTCTTTTTATTTTATTTAAAACATTTATTAAAATAATAATCCGTTAGTAGTAAAAATAACCCGGTAAATATTTGGAAACATTTATTTAATGTCACACCCCGACTTTCCACGTGTCACCGGTGGGCCTGGTGGGGAGTATCGTGACGTAGTTGATATCATCATAGTCAAACAACACAATATATAAATGCACAATGGAAGCAAAAGATAAATATATTACAATCCGAATATAAAGTAATATCAAGTATTACAACGGAAGGTAAAGGATCCACAGGCGGATCGTACAACATAAATATTGTTCAACAGACTTTAGACGCCTAGAACTTGCAAGATTCTTTATTAACGTCCTGAGCAGCTTCCAGCCTATTACGTACTTGTACCTGTCACTTAGACTTCTGAAAATATGTCAGTTTTCACTGGTAAATACACTCAACCGACTCATTTGAAAATGTCTGTGAAAATTGGTTTAGGTGCTCAAGGCACGAAGATGTTTTGACACTTTGATTAAAATGCACAAGGCAAAATTAATCTTTTATACTTGGGACAAACTATATTTCATGTTATCAGTTTTACATAACTTGCTCTGCATACGGGGCCCGGTTCTATGCCGGTTCAAGATTAACCGGCACACCACTATTCCCTTACTGGGTATAATTAATTAATAAACATATGGCATCTGTCAGGTGTATGCCTACACCCCGTGCTTAGGTCGTGGCCATTGCATTTAATAAGTCAAGGATATCCAGGACACGGTCGCATTAATCCCCAATGTTTCAGTCAAGCAATACGAATTAAAAACAGGTTATTTGGATTTCCTGACTTATTGGTCTTTGAATCCCATACCTGACCATGCGGTATTTATATTACCGTATCCCAAGCCCGTAATAGGGAAAATAAGTTAAGAGTATTTACCTGAGCTAGCTCCTGTCTTAAATAGCAAGAATTATAATAACTTAGCCGTATTCACTTAAGTAAGCGTAGGTACAATTTACCGGAAGGCTCTAGTCTAGAATGATGGTATAAATAACCAATTAGAAGGCTAACGGGTCTTTAATTAAGCCTAAGCTTAGACCGGTTAATTATACGGTTCAAACGCACGATTAGGCGAAGACCGGAATAGAATGTGATTTAGACCCAACATGTTCGGAGACTTGCTTAATATGGGTATTTCATACACATTCGGGATTGAGATAAAACCGATAAGGTTTGACCCGTTTCGGCTAATTTATGCAAACTAGTTACATAAACCGAACCGAACGCGTAATAAGCGTAACGGGTATTCATAAGAGCCATATACAGGTTTCCTAAGTTAATATGCTTCAAATATGTTGTGACATCAGTAAGATGTCTTTTATTATGCCCGAAACGAATTTAAACACAAACTATGCCTCGTAGGGGTAGTTTGGTCATTTTCAAGGTTATAAAAGAGTCTAAGTATTAACCTGAGTTACAGGTCTGATATAATCAGCAAAAATTCTTAGTTTACTAAGTTATAACAGTAGGGTAAAGTATATATGTGAAATTTATCAATTATAACCAAACTATGCACCGTAGGGGCATTTTGGTAATTTCACATAAGTCGTAAAGCTCAAAACTGAAGTCTGAGTTAAACAACTTTTTTCTTACTATTAAAATATTATAATTTGCCCAAAATATCAGTAGGTATCAACCCTTGTATGTTTAAAATAGTTCTAGTACATACTATGCGTTAAAAACGCTTAAAAAGGCGATTAGAAGCCATTTCCGGGTTCAATACATAAAGCTGATATTTTTATTATTCCAGAAGGCTTAAAATAATTTATTTATCGTATGTAATCAGTAGCAAAAGGTTTGGAGTAAATTAGATATGTAAAACTCATTTTATAGCCCGTAAGGGCAAAACCGACAATTACCGGATTAAGCCTACGACTATAAGTTATGCTCAGCCTAAAATTAATTAAAAATCTTCAAAAAATCCCAAAATAATATATTACATTAGTGGGTAATAAGTTTGATATCAAAAAGTAGGCTTAGATAGGCCATACGCTAATTATGTCGTTTAATTAACATAAAGCTTTCAATTTACACTAATGAGCATAACTCTCAAACTACATCTCAAACTGATGTCAAACTTTGGGTACAATGGTCAAAAATCACGTTTTAAGGTGAAAAGGGCATAATGGTCAACATATGGCAATTAACGGAATCATGCGTATTAATTGGTTAACTAATGAACCATGGTGTATAATCACAGAGGGTTATACTAGCATGTAACCTGGTCCAAATAGAGCTCTTAGGAATTTCTAAAACATACCAAAACGGGTCAGAACTGAAGTCAAAGCAAAAGTCAAAGCTTTGCGACTTTCGGTTCCGAACCGGGTCTAAACAGGAAATTGTCGGGTTGAACATGTTTAGACATGTTCTTACACTAATTACCAAGTTATATTAATGATCAAATAGGTTGTATGTGTTCTACATTGCTAATCATGCATAAATTAGAAACTAAGTATCCTGTTGACTTTTTAATGACAAGTTTGACCCGACATTTGACCTAGTTAGAGTGGGAAAAAGGGGGAACCCTCTCAAGGGTTTATTACCCACATAATTACCAACTTATAACTACTTTCAATTCGACTAATCACTGGACCATTAGTGATTAATCGTTAAGTCAACCGTTAATTACGAGGGTTTGACTTTTAAGCTAAAACTAAGCAAAAACTTAACTAAGAAAGGTTAAGCAAACTTACAAGAGTCCTATGAACGATTAGTGATCACTTGAGAGAAGTCTTGAGCTCCAGAAATGATCAGGAATGCAAGAGAAAGGTGTGAAGAACTTGTTGCAACTTAGTGGCTTTATATAGTGTTTAAATCACCATAGATTGTTGACATCTAAGTCTACAACTAACCACAATTCATCCACAAGTGTCCCTAAGTGTCTAGGGGTTGCCTAGGGGTCGTCCAATATGAAGAAACTCGGATAAAAGTCGATTACAATGGCAAAGGCAGACAAGAACCCAATAAAATCGGACCAGATAGGCCCTCGCGGTACGCGAAGACCCCCCCCCCTGGGGCTTCGCGTCGCCCGACACCCTTCTGCACAGAATCTCAATTTTCTGATTTTTACGCCTTGGTCCTTGGCTCTTGGAAACTTTGCTACGACTTTATTTCTTGCACTTTGAACCCTCCAAATTGACTTATAAGGGCTTCAAGACATATACCCATTTTGTTTAGTCCTCGGTTAACTTTATTGTCACCTGAAAAGTCCTAAACTTCATCGTTGACGCTTTTAACCCCTCGCACACGAATTCGATCATAACTTTCTCATACGATAACCAAACTTTATGAAATTTATATCGTGCATTCTAGTGAGTATAATTAACCGTTACAAAGCTTCGGGTTTGTCAAGAGGTCACACAGAGGTATAACTTAAACATGTTGACACATTTAACCCCTGTAGTTTGTAATCTCTCACTTTCTTTCATATTTAGCTTCGTATGATCCATGATTTATTCGTTTGAAGGTATGAGCATCATGTAGAGTTAATGTACAATATATTTATTCACTATTGACATTAAGAACTCGTATATTCACATACTTTCCATGATTGTCAACTTAAATCCTTCGATAACATTCTTTCACACGTTCAATCATATGACACGTGTCAACACATTATAGGACGTGAATTTTCGTGGTGTTACATCCTCACCCCCTTAAAAGAAATCTCGACCTTGAGATTTGCTTAAAGTAAAGGAAGTATTTTCTGCCTTATATTGGGCTTAATCTTCCTCAGTACCTTTGAGCCTCTAAGGCACTACAATTGACCTTTATAATAGGCACATGTATCTTTTTGGAGCTTCTAATCCTGTCGATCCTTAATCGACACAGGTTGCTCATACTATCATAGTTCTGCTTATCATTATGTGATTGCGCTTTTCGACTTATTGGTGACACGTCGCTAAATCATTAGTGTGGGTCACATTGCGCGTTCCACCAAGCCCCTTAATTAGGTCTTAGCTCGTAAGCTATTTGATCTTGATACATTCGATTTCCTTCGAATGATTCTATATACTTGGAGCTTAACTAGCCTGATAATTTAACAAATTTAGCACACCCTTCCTGGGTGATATCTATTGTTGAACCTTATTCCTTAACAAGAATTTAGGAGGTTTGCTAACTTCATTAATCCTTGCTTTTATGCCGAAATAATGGCAACTTATAGATAATTAGGGGTTTGTATGATCTTATTCGTTGTTTCTAATACAACTTTCAGATCCTGATAATTGGACTTACCAATTCTCTATTTAACAATAGATGTTTAACATTCCACCCATACAAGGTCTCCAAAGGAGTAGTCTTGGTACTTACATAATAATTGCTATAGAAAAACTTATTTTATGGTGAGATGGTTATTCCAACCACTGCTTAACTAATCTCAAAGAATAGCTAATCCTTACAGCTAGTCGAACCAAGCGACGATCCTGGGCAGGTAATAGCGATTCTTAATTGTTACCTAAATAGGGTTGCGGTAATCAATGCATAAGCAAGATGATCCGTCTTTATTTATATAAATCGGAGTTCTTAGAACTTCGAATTTTGGCTTTATGAAATCTTCTCTAAAAACTTATCGATTTGGCTCTTAGTTCTTCCTATTCCGTTGGTACTAACAGATATAAGGCTTTTACAATAATTGCAGCCCTAAGCGGGATGTTTGTCCTAACATCCACTTGCCTCTCAGAAGGTAAACATGGTGATTCTTATAAAGAAGATAATTATGACACACAGAGATGTTATAGATGTCTGTATTCTCAGGCTTTGGTTCATCTATCGATGTCGGTGTCAGATAAATGACACATTCTCTTTACAAATGCAAGGATGCCCTAAGTAGGGATACTTATAAGCACATTTTATATTGGATATCTTCTTTGAATACTACTAGTCGACTTTAGTACAATATGACCATTGGGATATCTCAGGGGTTCCATGCATTAAACCTCCATACTAATCAGGCATGGAAGCAATCTATGTGACACACTAGGATACGCCAATCCTCATATGGTACTCTTATCAAACATAGTTTGGCATTCGCAGGCGATATAAAATAATGAGAAAATAATAAAATAAAGTAATATATATATTGTCGTACTCTTTCTGGGGAAAAGTATTCCAGATTCTTATGAAAGGATTTATCTCCGAGGATGGGAGAGAGGGTCATTAAAGATTCCATTGGTAAATTATACCTTATTTTTAATATCTGAAGTTCTTATGAATGTAATCAAAAGCTTGCTAAGCCTATGGTTTACTAAAGGTTTATTATCCCTTGCATTAACGTAAAATACTGAGCAGATACAATCGATGCTAAAAGGTAAAGACGTACCTAATGCTATCATTGAGATGCACTGTCTCTGGCATTCAACCGTTAGTTTAGGTGTTTCCTTCCTTATCCATCCCAGACTTAGCTGCTCCTTCCTTGGCAGCCTCAGGACAATTAGTACTGATGTGGCCCTTTTCGCCACAGCTGAAATAGTTTGCATTCTTTATGTCCCTACATTCGTGGGACTGGTGGCCAGTTCTCTTACAGATACCACATTGCTTTATCTTTTGGTTTGATCGACACTGTCCCCAGTGTCTTCTTTTACAGGTTTTGCATGTAAGCTTCTTGTTGGAATCCTGTTGGTTATTGTTGAACTCGGATTTGCTCTTCTTTGGATTCTGGGAGTTATCCTCCTCCCTTTTACGCTTCCCATCTTCAGAGGCCTTGGCAGCCTTGTTTCTAACCACATCAAGTGTGAGAGATAACGACAGATCTGCCGCTGACCTGAATGTAGTAGGTCTCGATGCTTTCACACTTGCCTTTATTTCTGGGGCTAGACCCCCAATAAAGCGAGCTATTCGCTTTGGTTCCGGTGTGATCAAATAAGGAACCAATAGAGACTTGGTATTGAAACTTGTAAGGTATGCTTGACAATCTAAGTTCTCCATGACTAATGTCAAGAATTCAGTCTCGATCTTCTCAACTTCATGTTGAGGACATTAATTTTCTTTGATAAGAGCAACGAACTGATCCCAAGTCATGTTGTACAAAGGGATCTTCCCGGTGGCTTGAATCAACGATCTCCACCAGGCTAAGGCCTCACACTTAAATGATTGTGACACAAACTTGACCACATCCCTCTCAGCGCATCCGCTGATATCCACAACTGTATCCATCTCATCTAACCACGTCATACAATCTACGGCTCCTTCCTCCCCAGTGAAATCCCGGGGTTTACATGAAACAAAGTACTTGTAGGAGCAACCCTTATCACGGGGTCCTTGATTTAGTATGATCTGTTAAGACGGATCACTGTGATGATTAGAAGAGTGACGCTCGTCATCTTCCTTCTTGGGTTCATCCTTCTTGGAAGGAGGCTTCGAATGCGGTATAGATAGGGTCCTACTCCGAGTCCCACTATACTCTTCGTACTGCCGCTCTAAGGCCTTTGTAACTGCGTCGTCTACTAACGCTTTTAGTTCAACACCCGTTAAATTAATTCGGGTGTTATCATTGTTCTCCACTGGGTGGCTATTAATTTCATCTGAGCCAGCCATTTAATTGAACTGTTCCATAAAACAAGGACAATAGTTTACTTGGGAGTTTATTATGGAATTGTCTTTTATGGTAATTCATTAACCATGGTAATGGAGACCATATTTGGTTAATTTATTAATCACATTTATTTAGGATTTATATTATAACTTATCCTAATTATAAAAACAATAACAGTTTTACTAGTGGCACGAAAGGCCTAGTCACTTGGACAAGTTTAATTTATAAGCCATGATTTCAGAGAATCGAGGCAAATTTAGTAATAGCACAAAAGGCCTAGTCACGTGGACAAGTTTAATTTATAAGCCCTGATTTCAGAGAATCGATGCAAATTTAGTAATAGCACAAGAGGCCTAGTCACGTGGACAAGTTTAATTTATAAGCCATAATTTCAGAGAATCGAGGCATTTAGGTGTGAATCAAAGTTCATACCTTTTTTCTTGACAGGGAGTTGTAGGCTACCACTGTCTTTAGTCTCAGAGGACATTAATTATAGCCCGTAGGCATTTCCCTTCTAAGGGATGTTTATAATATGATCATCTTATAGGATGATATAAGCCATGATTTCAGAGAATCGAGGCATTAAGGTTTGAATCAAAGTTCGTTACCCTTTTCTGGACAGAGAGGCAAAGGCTACTACTGTCTTTAGTCCCTTAGGACAATAAGTATGGCCCGTAGGCATTTCATCATCACTCATGGATGTTTATAATATGATCATCTTCATTTGATGATATTAGTCAGGATTGCATTGATCATACAAACTATTATGCTTGGACGTAGTCCAACATCTTTAGACGGGGGTCAGAGACCACCACGGTCGTTGTCTTATCGGACAACAAGATTGGCCCGTAGGCATTTCATCACTAATGGATGATTATTTCAAATAAGGGAATTTAGATTAACCCCCTTTTTAAAAGATGGCCTGTGTGACTTTAACGATTCACAGATATTAACAGGGATTGGAATCCTTTGGATAGGTTTTACCGTCTTGGCCATGTCTGCAATGACATTTAGGCTAGGTTTTACCATCTTGGCCATGTCTGCATTGACATTTAGGCTAGGTTTTACCATCTTGGCCATGTCTGCATTGACATTTAGGCTAGGTTTTACCTTTAAGATTCCTTTAATATTTAACGCAGAACAATCCTAAATTGAAATGTTAACAAGGACCTGAATCTAATTGTGGAACTACCGTCTTGGCCCTGTCTTAAAATGACACATGAGCTAGGTCTTGTCCTTTTTAGATATTGCCATTTTATTATAATGGTAGATTTTATAACATAGGAATGATATTTTTAATATAATCGTTCCTTTAAAATTTAAACAAGTATATGGTTGCCCTAAACGAGACTTCTACAAAAATGACTTGTCCATGCAAGAGCTAATAAAAAAATAACAAAGGACTCAAATAAGGACAAAATAAAACGAATTAGAATTTGTCCTATGTTCTCGTCTAGACTCAAGAATGTGCAACTGTGTAACTGAGATTAAACACAAAAAGGCTAGTGTTTAATTCACTCAGTGTTGGCTCTGATACCAACCTTTCACACCCCGACTTTCCACGTGTCACCGGTGGGCCCGGTGGGGAGTATCGTGACGTAGTTGATATCATCATAGTCAAACAGCACAATATATAAATGCACAGCGGAAGCAAAAGATAAATATATTACAATCCGAATATAAAGTAATATCAAGTATTACAACGGAAGGTAAAGGATCCACAGGCGGATCTTAAAACATAAATATTGTTCAACAGACTTTAGACGCCTAGAACTTGCAAGATTCCTTATTAACGTCCTGAGCAGCTTCCAGCCTATTACGTACTTGTACCTGTCACTTAGACTTTTGAAAATACGTCAGTTTTCACTGGTAAATACACTCAACCGACTCATTTGAAAATGTCTGTGAAAATTGGTTTAGGTGCTCAAGGAACGAAGATGTTTTGACACTTTGATTAAAATGCACAAGGCAAAATTAATCTTTTATACTTGGGACAAACTATATTTCATGTTATCAGTTTTACATAACTTGCTCTACATACGGGGCCCGGTTCTATGCCGGTTCAAGATTAACCGACACACCACTATTCCCTTATTGGGAATCCCTTATTGGGTATAATTAATTAATAAACATATGACATCTGTCAGGTGTATGCCTACACCCCGTGCTTAGGTCGTGGCCATTGCATTTAATGAGTCAAGGATATCCAGGACACGGTCGCATTAATCCCCAATGTTTCAGTCAAGCAATACGAATTAAAAACATGTTATTTGGATTTCCCGACTTATTGGTCTTTGAATCCCATACCTGATCATGCGGTATTTATATTACTGTATCCCAAGCCCGTAATAGGGAAAATAAGTTAAGAGTATTTACCTGAGCTAGCTCCTGTCTTAAATAGCAAGAATTATAATAACTCAGCCGTATTCACTTAAGTAAGCTTAGGTACAATTTATCGGAATGCTCTAGTCTGGAATGATGGTATAAATAACCAATTAGAAGGCTAACGGGTCTTTAATTAAGCCTAAGCTTAGACCGGTTAACTATACGGTTCAAACGCACGATTAGGCGAAGACCGGAATAGAATGTGATTTAGACCCAACAAGTTCGGAGACTTGCTTAATATGGGTATTTCATACACATTCTGGATTGAGATAAAACCGATAAGGTTTGACCCGTTTCGGCTAATTTATGCAAACTAGTTACATTAACCGAACCGAAGGCGTAATAAGCGTAACGGGTATTCATAAGAGCCATATACAGGTTTCCTATGTTAATATGCTTCAAATATGTTGTGACATCAGTAAGATGTCTTTTATTATGCCCGAAACGAATTTAAACACAAACTATGCCTCGTAGGGGTAGTTTGGTCATTTTCAAGGTTATAAAAGAGCCTAAGTATTAACCTGAGTTACAGGTCTGATATAATCAGCAAAAATGCTTGGTAATTTCACATAAGCCGTAAAGCTCAAAACTGAAGTCTGAGTTAAACAACTTTTTGCTTACTGTTAAAATATTATAATTTGCCCAAAATATCAGTAGGTATCAACCCTTGTATGTTTAAAATAGTTCAAGTACAAACTATGCGTTAAAAACGCTTAAAAAGGCGATTAGAAACCATTTCCGGGTTCTATACATAAAGCTGATATTTTTATTATTCCAGAAGGCTTAAAATAATTTATTTATCGTATATAATCAGTAGCAAAAGGTTTGGAGTCAATTAGATATGTAAAACTCATTTTATAGCCCGTTAGGGCAAAACCGACAATTTCTGGATTAAGCCTACGACTATAAGTTATGCTCAGCCTAAAATTAATTAAAAATATTCAAAAATCCCAAAATAATATATTACATCAGTGGGTAATAAGTTTGATATCAAAAAGTAGGCTTAGATAGGCCATACGCTAATTATGTCGTTTAATTAACATAAAGCTTTCAATTTACGCTAATGAGCATAACTCTCAAACTGCATCTCAAACTGATGTCAAACTTTGGGTACACGTTTATATATCAGTGACTAAGGTTTCTACTCTTTTATATTTTCAAAAACCACGTTTTAAGGTGAAAAGGGCATAATGGTCAACATATTGCAATTAACGGAATCATGCGTATTAATTGGTTAACTAATGAACCATGGTGTATAATCATAGAGGGTTATACTAGCATGTAAGCTGGTCCAAATAGAGCTCTTAGGCATTTCTAAAACATACCAAAACGGGTCAGAACTGAAGTCAAAGCAAAAGTCAAAGCTTTGCGACTTTCGGTTCCGAACCGGGTCTAAACAGGAAATTGTCGGGTTGAACATGTTTAGACATGTTCTTACACTAATTACCAAGTTATATTAATGATCAAACAGGTTGTATGTGTTCTACATTGCTAATCATGCATAAATTAGAAACTAAGTATCCTGTTGACTTTTTAATGACAAGTTTGACTCGACATTTGACCTAGTTAGAGTGGGAATCAGGGGGAACCCTCTTAAGGGTTTATTACCCACATAATTACCAACTTATAACTACTTTCAATTCGACTAATCACTGGACCATTAGTGATTAATCATTAAGTCAACCATTAATTACGACGGTTTGACTTTTAAGCTAAAACTAAGCAAAAACTTAACTAAGAAAGGTTAAGCAAACTTACAAGAGTCCTATGAACGATTAGTGATCACTTGAGAGAAGTCTTGAGCTCCAGATATGATCAGGAATGCAAGAGAAAGGTGTGAAGAACTTGTTGCAACTTAGTGGCTTTATATAGTGTTTAAATAACCATAGATTGTTGACATCTAAGTCTACAACTGACTACAATTCATCCACAAGTGTCCCTAAGTGTCTAGATTGTTGACATCTATCTTCTCATTCGTGCAATGTTCACAGAGCATTAATGTTGATGTTGGTCGAATTACACCATCTTTCACCGTGGCTCTGATATCACTTGTTGGCAGCGGATAAATAACACTCGTCTGATGATCATTAACATCAGACTTGGATTCACTAGGTTTGGAAGTACCGTTAGTAGTAAAAATAACTCGGTAAAAATTGTAAGGATATTATACAATATCTTGGTACCGAAATTAGGAATTATTACCGGCAAATGTTAATTTATACATCAAGAGATGGCGGTTGATATGGTGGTTAATCTTGGCGGGAATAACTGCCAATTGAACCGATGTCCATCAACCGTCGCACCCCTTTCCTTATTCGCTACATATATGTACATATCATAAGTTTAATTATTGTAAGTATATAATAAACACACGTAATTAAGTTTATAATCTAATAATAACAACAAACAAAACCATGAGAGAAGAAAAAAAAAAAAAAAAAAAACAATAACTGACTTTGGAAAAATTGCAGTCACTTAAATTTAATCTTTTACATTTTTTTCCCTTCTTGTTCTTTAGTTTCCCACCTTAGTCCTGTAATCCTGTTTAATCAACTTTTAC